>JAJMLR010000013.1:0-286324 GCA_030569745.1 Petasospora bimundalis
CCCCTGAACTCTGCATGCGTTATACCACTAAGTGAATCATTTGTATTGTTAGATCCGTAACTAACAACTTTACCCTTGTAAACAAAGACACACGCTACAGGTACCTCTCCAGAGTGAAGTGCATTGTTTGCTAATCGCAGCGCATACTTCATAAACTTTATATGCTCATCCATCTCTCTTTGTCTTAAATTATTTTTCCGCCCCCTCCAGGATTTTATAGTAGTTTATGCAGATGAGGTAGAGCTCATCGCCTCCAAGCTTATATGTTTCGCGAAATTTCCCTGCCACATAGTTAGTGACTAAGCAGGCTTTTTTTTTTTTTTTTTTTTTTTTTTTTTTTTTTTTTTTTTTTTTTTTTTTTTTTTTTTTTTTTTTTTTTTTTTTTTTTTTTTTTTTTTTTTTTTTTTTTTTTTTTAGTTTCGCCCGGCTTCCACAGTGTTCTTTTGCCATCGCGAGTCTTACGCGCCAGCGTGTTCTTTTTGGGTGGGCGAGTATATAAACGGGTCGAAGCGCTCGTGTCCTCTTGAGGACCCTCTGACACCAAATCAACAAGACAACTACAAAGCCGCCCCCGCGCAGAAAAGATCTCTTCAACAATGAAGACCAAATACACTCTTCCAGTGCTCTTCTGGGCACTGTTGCTTGTGCTTGCTCCGCTCTTCTCACAGCAATCATTTGCCGTTGCTGTGGACAATGACACTGAGAACTATGGTACTGTCATCGGTATCGATTTGGGTACCACCTACTCATGTGTTGCTGTTATGAAGAACGGTAAGACAGAAATCCTTGCTAACGAGCAAGGTAACAGAATCACACCATCCTACGTTGCCTTCACCGGTGAAGAGAGATTGATCGGTGATGCCGCTAAGAACCAGGCCGCCTCTAACCCAAAGAACACCATCTTCGATATTAAGAGATTGATCGGTTTGAAGTATTCCGACAAGGTCGTCCAGAAGGAGATCAAGGCTATGCCATACGAGATTGTTAACAAGGCTGGTCAGCCAGCTGTTAAGGTTGAGTACCTCGGCGAGGAGAAGACTTTCACCCCAGAGGAGATCTCCGCCATGATCTTGGGTAAGATGAAGAGCATTGCTGAGGACTACTTGGGTAACAAGGTTACCCATGCCGTCGTCACTGTTCCAGCTTACTTCAACGATGCTCAAAAGCAGGCTACTAAGGATGCCGGTACCATTGCCGGTTTGAACGTTCTCAGAATCGTCAACGAGCCAACCGCCGCTGCCATTGCCTACGGTATGGACAAGGGTGAGGGTGAGCACCAGATTATTGTTTACGACTTGGGTGGTGGTACATTCGATGTCTCTCTCTTGTCTATTGAGTCTGGTGTCTTTGAAGTTTTGGCCACCTCTGGTGACACTCACTTGGGTGGTGAAGATTTCGATTTCAGAGTTGTTCGTCACTTGATGAAGGTTTTCAAGAAGAAGCACGGTTTGGACGTTACTGAGAACCAGAAGGCCGTTTCCAAGCTTAAAAGAGAAGTTGAGAAGGCTAAGAGAACTTTGTCTTCTCAGATCTCCACTAGAATTGAGATTGACTCCTTTGTTGACGGTATTGATTTCTCTGAGACTTTAACAAGAGCTAAATTCGAGGAGTTGAACATTGAATTGTTCAAGAAGACTTTGAAGCCAGTTGAACAGGTTTTGAAGGATGCCGGTATGAAGAAGACAGAGATTGACGATGTCGTCCTTGTTGGTGGTTCTACCAGAATTCCAAAGATTCAGGAGTTGTTGGAGTCTTACTTTGACGGTAAGAAGGTTTCCAAGTCTATTAACCCAGATGAGGCTGTTGCCTACGGTGCTGCCGTTCAGGGTGGTGTTTTATCTGGTGAGGAGACCGTTGATGACATTGTCCTTTTGGATGTTTGTCCATTGACCCTTGGTATCGAGACCTCTGGTGGTGTTATGACCCCATTGATCAAGAGAAACACTCCAATTCCAACCAAGAAATCCCAAATCTTCTCCACTGCAGTTGACAACCAGCCAACTGTCTTGATTCAGGTCTACGAAGGTGAGAGAGCTATGGCTAAGGACAACAACTTGCTCGGTAAGTTCGAGTTGACTAACATCCCAGCTGCCCCAAGAGGTGTTCCACAGATTGAGGTCACTTTCGGTTTGGATGCTAACGGTTTGATCACCGTCTCCGCTGCTGACAAGGGTACTGGTACCGTTGAATCTATCACTATTAAGAACGAGCGTGGTCGTTTGTCTCAAGATGAGATTGACCGTATGGTTGAGGAGGCTGAGAAGTATGCTTCTCAAGATCAAGCTGCTAAGAACAAGATCGAGGCCAGAGTTAAGTTGGAGAACTTTGCTCACACTTTGAAGAACCAGGTTGGTGATGAGAGTGGTCTCGGTGGTAAGATTGATGAGGATGACAAGGAGACTTTGACTGACGCCATTACCGACGTTCTCGAATGGTTGGAGGATACCGATGAGTCTACCACTGCTGAGGACTTTGACGACAAGTATGAGTCTTTGTCCAAGGTTGCACACCCAATCACCCAGAAGGTGTACGGTGCTGCTTCCCCAGATGGTGAGTATGATGATGAGGACGATGATGATTACTTTGACCACGATGAGCTCTGATCAAATCGATTATTAAACATACCCATTTAATCCCCCTAAAAAATTACCTTCCGCACATCCACTTCCATTAAATGACACATCTCCTCACATTACGCCTTATAAAAGAAAGAAAAGTGCTGAAATGTCGGGTACTGTTGTTGTCACTATTTTCAATTCACTGTCTGTAATTATCTACTTGTTTTGCTTTGCTCTGTGGTCTGATACACACACAACTTATACATTGGAGGATATTTCTTTTAAAAACTTCCATAGTCCGGCATCTTTTATGCGATATAAAAGTTCTAATTAATCGAATATTATGTAGTACTATAAAAGTAGACTATATACAGGGGGGGGGAGTATTTGCTTATATGATCGAGAACTAGTTTCCTAATTCCTTTTCTATTTCAACTGTCTTTTTAAAAGCAGGACGTTGTTTGATCTGTTCACTCCATCTTACTAAAAATGGGTATTTTGATGGGATGAAGACACCTTTCCAAATTGGAGAATCAATAATCATATAGTTAATTGACCAAAAGAGCATAATCTCTGCAGTAGAGAACTTGTCATTAGCAAAGTACAATTCACCATTTTCACCAACTCTTTCAGAGACTTTTTTCAAATCTGATTCAAGCATATCCAAGACTTTTACAGTCTCTGGGATGGCATAAAAGTGCTTCAATGGGTAATTGAAGAGTTTAATGATAGGTCTGAGGAAAAAAGGTGTTTTCCTTTCCAAGAAGTCGAAAAGGATCAGCATTACGAGGTTTGGGGTCAATGTTGCTCCTTCAAGTTGAGAGTAATAATCAACATCATAAGAGTCTCCATCAACTGTAAACACCTCATGAATGTCATAGTTCTTAACGAGGTAATTGGTTATAGGACCTGATTCTGCAAGCACTCTTGAAGTACCATTATTGTTGACTTCAATGAGAGGGATTTTTCCCAATGGGTGAAGTTTCAAGACTTCTGGTGGGGAGCGACCATCAATACGGTAATGTGCCTTTAAAGTATAAGGGGCATCTAATTCATTAAGAAGCCAAAGAATACGGTTGGCTCTTGAGCCGTTCATCCTTTAAGTGTTAGACATTGTGAAGTGCAAGTCAGAGAAGATTATTGGACATACCAGTGGAATGTGATTGACATTGTGTATATTGTGCCTATTCAGTGTATTGATTAGGGGGTGCAAATGGTGTGATGAGGATATTTGTGTTCTTTAAATACCCGCGACAACCAACCCTTGTTCTACTGTACTAATATTATCTTAGAGCTGTACAGATTATTAATCTGCGATTAATCTGCGTGCATGGCATGTCTGACTTTTTGTCTTATGAATCATTTGTCTTTCTGAGTTATATCTTTCATAAAATAATTTGTCTTATGAATTTAGAAATCGTTATATGAAATGCGTCTTATGTTCATGATTTGCATCACAATGCGCATTATATATATATATACAATACAGCATATATGAATATAATAATCGATTATACATCAACTTTCTAACCTATAACTCACCAAAGTATCCACTTTATGTGAGTTGGTAGAGAAACTTCTAAATTTGACCTTCTCTGCATTTACAATCTCCTTTGTATCAGAATCAATCCATTCACTGGGCACTTTGGCATTAGCATCCGCATAAACAAGTACGTTGAAAGTGTATTCACCAGAATCTAAAGCTGGTAAAAATGTCACACTTGCAGTGATTTGTCTAATTGTAGCTTGTATTTCCTTTTGCATTTGATCATCACTTTTGTCCACTGGTTGTTCTCCTTGATCAAATACTTGTAAATCAAACTGCCATCTTTCAACGACATCCGTAGTATCTTTATCCACAACTGCTAATACCAGTCTCGAGACATTGTCCTGAATAACCCATCTGTGTAATTGCGATACGATATTACGAATATATGTCTTTACATCCTCATCAGCAGTAACGAGTAGCTGAAGTCCATATTTACGTACAACATGGAAGTCCTCTGCTGGGTAAATACCACGCTGATAAAGAATTGAGTTTATTGCATATTCAAAGTACTCTGCAACTGTCTTTGCAGAGCCTCTTAACGCCAGATTCGAGCGAGTTGGTGCACTCATTAAAATGGTTTGATGCTTTATTGTGTAATGTTTATTGTGTAATGTTTAATGTGTTGTTTACCTTTCTTTTTTGAAAAAATCAAAACGCGCCGACCCCCCCCATATGAACACTAAACATGGACACAATGTGCATAATGAACATATGAACATCAGACATATAACATAAGACACATAATGGTATGTATAAGCAAATAAATGATATGAATCACATACTAACATAAACAAGCACGGAGTTAAGAGATTCCATCTAACAGAAGAAGCAAAGCTTCAAAAGCTACAAAGAGAAGCTACAAAGATAAAGAACTACAAATCATTAACAAATTCTGTATTAACAAAGAATAAGAACAAACAATATGATGAACTCGCATTTAGACAAACCAGTGATATTCTGAATGTTAACCCTGAGTTTTATACAGTTTGGAACTTCCGTAGAGATATCATCACTAATTATTACATGAAGACAATGTCAAGTGAGGAATTGGTGAAGCTGTTCAATGATGAACTTGTTTTCAACATGTTGAAGTTCAAGGCCTTTCCTAAGGTCTACTGGATATGGAACCATCGTATATGGGTGTTAGAGAACCATCCTCAAGCTGATTGGCTAGCAGAGATGGCACTTGTCAAGAAGATGCTGACGCTTGATGCAAGAAACTTCCATGGATGGACGTATAGACGGTTTATAGTACAGAAGATCGAACAATCCACCGGTAAATCGTTAGCATTGAAGGAGTTTGAGTTCACTACAGAGAAGATCAATAGCAACTTTTCTAACTTCTCAGCATGGCACAATAGAAGTAAGTTGATACCAAGGCTTTTCAAAGAGAGACCAACCGAACAGTTTGAATCAGAGTTAGAGTTCTTACAACAGGAGCTACAATACTTGAAGAATGCAATGTACACGGATCCAGAAGATCAATCTCCATTCATATATTTGAGATGGTTACTAACTGATGAGCTGTTTGTTAATAAGATACCATTAGAGCAATATCAGACCATATTACAGTCAGAACTCGATAACTTGAAAGATCTGAATGAGTTGGAAAAAGACGATAACGGAAAGGATAACAACTGGTGCTTAAAGACCATCGTCACTATTGATAAGATCATCGATAACATAACAAAGTCTCAAGAGAAGAAACCAGAAATTCATGAATGTTTGGTCAAGTTGATCGACGCCGATCCACTACGTAAAAACCGTTATTTAGATTTATCTAAAGCTTGAGAGATATCTGAACATACATTATCTAACGCTGTCTTACTTCCTTTGTAGAAGGTTTCGACTTATCAACTTCCGCAAATAATCTCTTCCGTTGATGTCCCCACATATAACGTCTCTCTCCAACACTGAAATCACGCTCACCAAAGTACTGATCATTCTCGATATCAGCCTTGGATTTCTCAGAGATAACACGGTCATCACTCATACCAAGCTTAACATCAAACAATTGACTCTTCAATTCAGGTCTCATACTTGCCAATACCGAGAAATTGAACTGGTTGATGTAGAAATCTAAGATATCAATTGTTGCCTCGTTAACTGCAAAATGTGAACACTGATAATCCTTATAGAGAACGTTCAAGCTCTCTTTATTAATTGCACATGCAATTTGTAACGTTGCAAATGCAATTGCGTTAGCTGGTATTTTTAATGCAACTTCTAATTGATAAGTATCATATGCTATCAACCATGCCAAGTAACAGATATCTTGAGGTACTCTTAGTGTTTTACCAATCTTAACTATCCATTCTTCAACATGATACACTCTAAAATCAAATGAAATGGTTTCTAGTAGTTTGAATTCAACTCCCATAAGTTTCTTCCTATAATTTTCAACATGTTCAACACTAAGTTGAACGTTCCTTAGTTGTGCACTGGCCAAGATAATGTCTCTCAACTTCTTAACGGTATCTTCGTTCTTACTTGCGACAAACAAACATGTCAATGCAACATCGTAATACGTGGCAACATCAAACTTGTTATGTAAGAAGAATCTCTGATAGTATATCATTGCACTCTCCAAGGCTCTAACTGGAAATTTCAACGCATTGCAAATCTTCATTAAAAACCCAAAAACCTGGTTACGTCGCTGTTCATAGACTGTGCGATTCTCAATGTTGGCCTTCTGAGCAAATCTCAGTTGGTTCTGTGTTAGATAAGGTCTTGAAATCTGTATGGTTGATACCAAAGGTCCACTAGTTGATGTTGAAGGTGTGCTAGCTCGATGAGACTCAATGCCAGGTGTTCTTGGCTGAGCAGAGTTGTCGCTGTTTCGAGCCGATGACTGTTTAGATGGCCCTTGCATGCTTGCAGGACCTTTTGGGAGTTCCATAGCTGCTGTTCTTTGTGTATATTGAAGCTGTGGCTTTCACTTGAAGTTCTAAAAAGGTTTGGTTGATTTTAGTTATTAACTTTGTGACGACTGTGCGGCGCCAACCATGTCACGTGACAACAATAGGGGAAAACTACTAAAGCTCAAAGAAATTCAATCATTAGCGCTTAAAGAGTGTGATTACATACTGAAAGTGACATTTGTCTCATCAAGGTCCATGTGGAAGATACTTGCAACGACCCAGTCCCATCCAACAACTTTACCAGATCCTTTGTTCTCCGTTAATAGCTCTTTGAAACGTTCCACAAACCCGTTCTCGGTAGATATTAATATGACTTGTCCATCTTGGCATCCTTTCAAGGCCTTTAAGGTCTTCATCTCCTTGATAGTTTTCAAAATACGGACGTCCTTACAACCATGTGCCTTAAGGATCTTTGTAGCCGTTGTAGGTCCACCCGGAATCTTTGGAGTAATGTTGAAAGACATACCTTGGAATACTCTTTTATTACTCTCAATCCTTTGTCTGCATTTGTTCATTAAAGAGTTCAGAGTTAACGATGTTAAACTTTTCACTGAAGAGTGGTCGATTCTGTCAATGGAAAAATCTTCCACATTCGGAAGTGCGTCATTATCACCAGGATGATCCTTGAACTGGGATAAGACAGCTGAAGGGAAATTAGCGGACAAGATGTACTCCAACTCATAACTCAATCCAACTAAGAATTTCTCAGTTCTCATAAACTTAGGGGCAAGAATGGCATTCACACCATCCTTCAATTCTTTGACAATGGTAATACCCAAATTTTGTAACATATGTGTATCATTCTTCGAGAGGCCCAACTCGAATCCAGTGCAAACAGCAGTGATTTGGTAAGGTGTTGTTGGAGTAGATGATCCTTTCTTAGCCTTTTTGATCTTTGGGGACTCTGTACTTTCTTTCAAAGATTTCTTAGTGGATGTGTCAGTCTCCTCAGGCTCAACAGACATTGACTTATTAGCTTCTTTCAGAAGTGCCTCTTCTTCTCTTTTTCTCTTCTTCTCTTCAATTTCCTCTGGCAATAATGGTGCTTGGTTCGACCGACTCTTCTGTTGCTTTTGGAAGTAGTTCAATTGCTCCATGTCTTCATGAAGCTTTTGTGCAGCTTTATCCTTGGCTTTACGACCACTCAATTGGCGTGTAGGTTGTTCAATGATATGTGATTTGGTTGCTGGTGTTTTCAGCAATGGTACAGCAACGTTAGCCGCAGTTGTTGGCTTCATAGGTGTTTGTTCCTCAGTCAATGCTAATGCCTTCGATTGAGCAGACTGTGATCCGATATTCTCTTTGTCTTCAGAATCTAATTCTGGAGTTTTTTCTTTGTTTTCTTGAGTAATTGCTGTTTCTGATTCAGCTTCAGTATTTCCAATAATTGCTGTGGTAGTTTCCTTCTCCTGGTTTTTAGTAGCTCTTTCAACCTGTGACATTACTGCACCATCATCTTCAGAGTCTTCCACAATATGAGTCACGCCTTCTGTGAATCCATCTTCATAAAACTTCTTCAAAACCTCAATATCCAAAGAAGTTTCACCAACAATCTCACTCAGTTTGATCTTTTCATCCATTGTAGTAGCGTATCTCGGATGATTGTAAGGTTGCAGCCTCCAGTTGGTATAACATTCCTCCAGCCATAAATGATTAACAATCTTAATATCCCACTGTAATGCAGCGTCATATTTCTTACCTTTAGGTTTAGATGAAACCAAATGCGTGTTACTCTGTTTCAAATTGGTTGTGAAGTTCGCTCCTAGTGCCTCAACAAGTTTACGAATGTAGAATCTGGCATCACCGGTATAGTTAGTAGAACCAATAATAAATTCTCTCATTTCTGGAAGTCCACCACGAACATAAGGGTGATGCAATAACTTCTTGTATGGAGAAATCCACTTTTGGTGTTCAACCATCCAATAAATCCAGTTGGTATTACCCACGTACATCTTATTTCTGCTTGCAGTGATGTACTCGTCACCATCACGATACTGGCCGATATAGAAGGAAGCACGATTCAAAGTATCTACAACGATACCACCTGAGTTTTCAATAAGTGAAGAGATAAGATCATATGCTCTTTCGCTTAAATTCAAGTCAGAACCAAGATAAAACGTTTTAGATTCCAAAAACTTCTTCTGTGCTCTGATAGATTCAACATCCTTCTCAACAACATCCAACTGTTCAATCTCACGTTCCTGGTCCTCAATAGGAATTTCACCTATAAGATAAGGAAGCTCATCCAACTTCTTTCTAAGCTTTAAACAGTGATCTATCCATAACGGATGGACCGTCTTCATTTCGAATCCCCTTACGCTCTGAGCTGCGATGACACAGTCCTCATCGGGATCTGCGCTGATGACATGTGTCACAAAGGCACTTAAGGTATCGCTAAAAGATCCACCAAGAGCACGAACACCACCATAGATAGCTTCTTTATCGGACACGGGTAACATACCAACACATACGTGTACATCCTTGAGCACATGTCGTGGATCCGGAGAGTAAGGTCTGGTTGGAAGACCTTTATTCTTAGCAGCGGTGTCAAGTAGGTATTTTGCTGTTGTCACAGGTACCAGCGTCTCTTGACAGAAGTTGTACAAGTCAAACAGAATCGTCTCTGAAATAACATGTGTGAATCCTTCAGCCACAAACTCTTCTTTCGTTGGAACTTGAGTGTTATCGATGACCGAGTACGGGATGTAGTTCTTATCACAGATCGACCGCAACTCCGCCAGCGCGCTAGCAGAGAGCTCAGGTGTGTTGATCACCAGGAGATGAAGGTTGTCGTAGATCCTCTTATTGGCCATTCTGACTGATATCCGCTCCACAGCTTGCCCCCGTACTAAAGAGACGCTGTTGACAAAACAGACGCGTTTGTTTTGTTTTCAACGCCACAGCTGTTTTCGCGTCAGTCTCGCGCTTTCTATCTCATTCTACGTAGTAAATGGAAAGGAATTGAATTTCATTGTGTATCAGCGAGTAAACTGTTTCTCTTTGATAGATTCTCGCTAGGACGTTTCACTTTCTGTGTTCTTGTAGGCGAAAGATTGGAGTTTCTGCGACTTCTACCGCTTTTCGGAGACGTCAATGGCGTTGGTAATGGGGATTTAGTCTTGAAGACTTTGAGTCCCTCGGGTGTCAAGTTGGCATCTTTTGTCTTAGTAACTGGCGATGCCAAGGTAGTATTATCTCTTGCCTGTTTGAGCCTTGTGATGGAACCACTAACTCGCTTTTGACGCTCTGAATGGTATTCTTCCAATTGGATGAGCTTCTTGTACAACTCCTCCTGGAATGCCACATCGAGAAGATCATAAACAAAGGAGTTAAGAACAAGATAATCATCAATAGAAGAATAAAGACGTCTAGGACTTGGTCGACATAGCAAATGATAGAATGGGACTCTCTGCGATTTCACCAGATCTTCACCAATGGTACACTTCTTAGAGACATGCTCCACGATATAGATCAACGTTGAAAGGTTTTGTCTAGGGATTGATCCTAGCAAACCCACAATCTGTTCCTTAGATTCACCCAATTCATAAGCTTTTAGTAATGCGTCGTATGATGTGAATGGTACAACGCTATCTGGTAACTCTAAAAGGTACAACTTGAAGAACGATGCCAAATCAGATACCTTTTGCTTGTCGAATAAAGTAACAACAAGGCTCTTAATGGTTGATATAGCGTCTTCATCAGTCGAATGTTGAGCAAAATACGCAACGGACATTCTCTTGATCTCATTAGCCACCTTGATATCCAAATCAGATTCCCATAATTCACCAGCGTTTTCCACTCTTTCTAGCTCAGCAATAAAAAGCTTGATAAAAACAGGGATTGATTTGGTTTTCATTTCAGGATCAGAAGAGTCTGTTATCTGATTGATTAGGTCAATATCAAACAGAGTCATGGCGTTCCTTTTGGAATGATCAATGAGTCGGGCTTCAGTCTTGGGCCAATACCAGCCAGCTGTTCCATTAGTTATTCTCTTCATTTTTTCACAGCTCACAGTACCATCGTTGAAAGTGAGCTTATCTAACGAATCTCTCAAATGCTTAGTCTTGGTTTCATGATCGGACAAAGCAGACTCAAGAAATAACTTGTTGAGGGTAAATATTAGTCTAATCCTATTAGATTCAAATACCTCAGCCTTATCACATGTGGTTTGCAGTTTCTCATCCAATTTTGTTCTCTCCAGATTTGCGAAATTGACACTCTCAACATTCTTTATTTGCAAAGAGTTGATTTCCTCCTTCAGAGTCTCAATGTTGGTCGTGTTACCAAATGTATTCTTCAAGTTGTTCCAAATTTCGGAAGTTGGAGTTATAGATCTTCTTTTACTTTTCATTGGAGTTGAAGGAGATGACTTTTCAACGACTATCGGTTTGGCATCTTCAACAACAGGCTTTTTTGGATCAAATTTAGTAGTGAATCTAGCCAAGTCTGTGAATTCATAGTATCCACCGTCCGAGACAAAGATACTCGATCCCAACTTATTCCAGTTGGCCATCAAGCCAAGATCTATCATGTCTTGACCAAGCATCTCCACTTTTTTTCTAGTGTCCTCTTTACTAAACTGTGCACGTACCCAATTGCTGAAGTTCTCTGAGGTAAAATATTCGTTATTGACAGCGGGGAGAGGGATCAATCTTCTCTTAACTGGAATATCCTCGATCATACAAGACAGTACCTCACGGAGATCCTCCACTGTTGAGATTTTAGTCGAGCCAAGAGTCATTGGGAACTGAAAATCATCATCATCAGGATCAGAGGAGCCCTTTAGTTCTTTTCTTGTTACTGATGAATCGATCACTTTAGATTCAGAGTCAAGCAGGTCGCTATCTTTCTCATGTTCAAGAGTATTATCTGATGGGGGTGTCACTTCCAACACTACTGGTTCTGCCATCTCCATTATAGTGTTTTCCTTATTCTTCGAATCGTGTTTACTTCCAACATCTTCCAGTGTACGCATCTTGCTGGAGATCTTCTTCTCCATGCTCTGAGAATGTTGAACGGCACGTATGTAGACATTGTACTGATTCAGTAAGGACTTCTTTGAATCCGAGATGAAGTCTTTATAGTCCTCCAAGAAGTCTTTCAGTTGGATAACCAGATCACTATTGAGCTGTGAGGATAATCGTTGCTGTGTCATCGCTGCCTCAGTCACATACCGTGCCTGTTCACACATCACATCTTTTAGAGATCCAATATTTTCAGCTCCAGATTCTTCAATAAACGTTGTCACAAGCTTTGACTCCTTCTTGGTGTCCCAATTTGAATCAATAAACTTCTTGTGATCCAATGATAACTGACCAAACATCTGAGCCTCAAGATCGACAATAGTAGTGTATTGTTCAAAGTATCTCAGCGCAGCCATGCCCTCTGCATGGCCCAATTCGAGCTGATCGAACAAGGAACGAATCCCCGTCATATGATCTGATGCCCAACAGACATCACTGAACCGAATCTTGTTATTTGCCATTATATTGATCAAGATATCGAGCCTGTTCCTATAAATAGCCAATGGAAACATTTCACTCAACAACGGTCTTCCATCGCCTCCCCCTGCGTATGCGCGATCAGACCGGGGAAGCGTAACCACTAATACTAAGTAATTGATCTTATGAAGGTAATATGACTAAGTCTACACAATAAAACCAATAGAAACCCTCCATATATGAAAAAAAAAACACATAGGTACACCATTGTACATATACACAAGTTGTCTGTCGATCTGGAGATCTTTCCACTGATTAGATAATCATGCCGTGGTTTGGATCAAGCTCGTAACCAAAAGTACGTGACACTTTGTAAAGAGAATCTCTCAAGTTACCAATGATTACCTTGGCCAAACCCTTACTCTTCTTCTTACCATTGTTGTCATCGTAATTTGTGGTCATATCGTTTGCCATTGTTGGTAAGACGTTCTCAGAAGCACTCAAGGAGACAAAGAGTGCGAAGGGGATGAACCAAATACACATACCAAAGAATGATGAAACCTCCGCAAAGGATGCAACCTGTGGTGGGGTGTAACGGGAATTCACTCTGTTGCCACTTGATTTTGGATGGCTGAAGTGTTGGAACCACAAGTAGTGGTTTACCACAACAAGTACACAAGATGCAATGAACACCGGACTCTTGAGGTCAATGAATGGGAACTTCTTAAGATTCTGAAGGTAGACAAAGTAGGTTGCAATGGAGAACACAGTCAACCAGAATGGGAACCCATCAATAAGCCATAACGCAACATAGACACCGATGATTGTATAGATGGCCCTCGTTAGGAAACGTTTGGTCGGCACTGTGTGTTCCTCCACCAACTCGGAGATGTAGTAGAGACCAGACGCGATGGCCAGCGTGAGGAAGACAAATCCAAGAACAATTCCAACGTATGAGAGAAGCTGAAGTAACATAACACACTGAGTCTTAAATTTCTCCAAGAATATATAAGTTTGGTTAAGTCAACTAACAATAACTTTGTTTGACCCTTTAGAATATTTAACGTGCCAGCACTGCTTTTTTCGTGGCGCGTTCATAAGACCATTGAAAGGGTTATAAGGCCCTGGTACTTTTTATATAGTGTGAAAAATCGTACTTAAGAGCTGCATAACTCTCTGCTTGGATGACATTGATTTGCAGTGGATCCTACTGAAAAGGTATCTGGAGGCGCAGTATTATATTTCACTAGATGATAAGAACACGGTCATATCTTTCCGGGGTGCGATGTATGCATTTTTCACCCGTAAGGTATGATGCAAAACGTATGGTGGCTGCTCTTCAGTCATCTCTTGAAGCAGTGAAGAAGGCCAAACTTGAAGCAGAAACACAAGCTAAAAAAGCACCAAAGAAAGTAAAAGAACAACAAAAGAAGAAAGTGAAACTACTTCCAGCAGACTATTTGAATGCTAAGTACAGAAGTGAGTTCAAGAAACCACCAACTGTTGGTGAACTTGCCGAGATCAATGGATTCTTCCACCAAACGCATGTCAAGCTCGAATGGACCACAGCTAACTTCCTGGATATTCCAGGTGAAAAGCAAAGACAAGAAGAGGAAAAGGATTTGAATAAGAGATCGGAGAGTGATATTGAAGATGTAACAATTTCAACAGCCCCAAAATCAGCTTCAAAAAGTACTGGTTTACCAGAGGTCGTTTTCTTGGGTAAGTGTAATGTTGGTAAATCATCACTTTTAAATGGTCTGCTTACTCAATCCAGTTTAAGGGAGGCCCAAGAGTTTGCTTTTGCATCGAAGAGAGCCGGATTTACACAAACTATGAACTGTTTCAACATTGGTAATCGTTTCAAATTGATCGATACCCCAGGGTACGGAGTAAAGGGTAAGCCAGAGCAAGGTCGCCAAGTTATGGAGTACTTGCATAGAAGAAAGGAACTAAGAAGAGTCTACTTACTTATTGGGTGTAAGGAAGGATTCAGTCAAGATGATTTCACTATTATTGATGTTCTAGTTGACGCCGGTGTGCCATTTGAGATTGTGTTTACAAAAGCCGATACTTTGCTCAAGGTCTCTACAGTGGAGAAGCATTTAAAGGAAAGTGAGGTTTTGAAATTACCAGCATCACCATCAGTGATATTCACCAGTTCTGAGACTTCGAGAAAGTTCCCAAAGAGACAGGGCTTTGGTGAATTGAGATCTTCAATCTTTGAGTCATGCGGACTGAACCCTGGTGTTAAACCCCTCAAGCTTACGAGTACCATGAAGTGAACAAAAAAGTTACAAAATAGAACTACTGTATATAATTATTAAAAAGATCAATCGGTATAAAAGATTATTGATATTGTACACGTGTTAAAACATTCAAAGAAAAATGCAAAAAATAAGTTTGATGAAATTCGTCAATAGGTCATATCTTGGTTTTCTTTTCTGTTGTAGTTTAGAAACGACCACCTCTACCACCTCTGAAGCCACCTCTGGAACCACCTCTTGGAGCACCACCGAATCCACCTCTACCACCTCTTGGGGCACCACCGAATCCACCTCTACCACCACGGGAACCACCGAAGCCACCTCTACCACCACGAGCAGCGAAGCCACCACGGCCACCTCTTGGGGCACCGAAACCACCGGCACCACCACGACCACTCTTCTTCTTTGCTGGCTTTGGACCGGCAACCTTTGGCTTTGGCAAGAATCTCTCCAATGGGAGCAATTTGTCTGGGGCGATGAAGAACTTGTCACCAGCCTTGAAGCTTGTAGCCTGAACACCTTCGGATGGTTTGATTGTGAAGAAGACCTCGTTCAAAGGTCCGAGAATCTCATCAACCTTACCAACTTGTGTCTTGTTCTCAAGATATATTGGAGCGTTGAAGTATGGAATCTTAGTGTTAATGGAACGACAGAAGATGTCACCTTCGACAGCGTGCAAAAAGGCACCCATCTCCAAGACACTATCTGGTGGACCAACTGGACCGGATGGTCTACCGAAACCACCACGACCACCACCGAAGCCACCACGGCCACCGCGGAAACCGCCTCTTGAGCCGCCTCTGTTCATATTTATATTTGTATGTGTTTGGGTCTTTTAAGTGAGAAACTCAGTCTGAAGAAGAAAGAGCTTTACCTGTGGAGATGAGCTTCTGCTACTTTTTTTTACTAATTTGGCTTACCAAAAATTTTTCAGGCGCCCCCGCGAAAACTTCAGAGACTTGGTAAGGGCACGGTTTCGCGAACGGTTCCATGGTTGGTTTCAGAGTGAGTGGGAAGGGGAAGCCAATTTGTGAATTTTTATTGTTACTTTTCCCCTTAAAACTCCAACTTATCCACTATTTATCATTGATTTTAAACCCATTTTGCCAGTGGGATTTCCAATTTCTGACTTTGATTTCTACTCCCCTTTGATCCACAGCAACTTTCAACAAGTCAGAGGTTTACCCTACTGGCTTTGTACATTTGTTTCGGCTAATATATACATTTTTTTTTTCTTAATTATTTTTTTTCTTCTTTTTGGTTCAAGTTCAATTCTATTACTATGAGTTTCCCTCCATTGCCATTACCAGTGAAAGGTGCACCAGCGTATGAGGCCTTTGCAAGCCTTTCAATCCCAGAGTTGAGAGTTGAATGTGCCACTCGCCAGATTGTGCTCAAACCAGACACTCCGAAAAAGGTGCTGATCCGGAAGCTGCTTAGTCACGACCGTCGTACCGAGGTTACTGCTCAAATCTCTCATCTTTTAGATGAGTGTGAGGCAGAGGAAGCCCTTCAGGATGACGAATTGTCCGATGATGCGGCTTCAGAAGCTGATGTCACTGCTGAGCTCCGTCAACGTATTGAAGCTCTAGAAAAGAACTTTTCTGAACTGGAGAAGACATTATTGTCCCATATCGATCAGAGAATAGAAGAGTTTACTCAAAAACTGTCTACAATGGCACCCATCAGTGGTGCCACAAGGACTGAGTCCGATTCAGTTCCACCTCCAAAATCGGTTGCTGAACCCCAAGCTAATACTGGCATGGACAGTGTACCTGTTGCTAATCTCAATGAATCCAGTCCTGCCAAGTCGGTCAAGAATGAAGAGGAAGATCCTCAGGAAATTGAAAAGAAAACCAAAGCTCACCTAGATGAACTGAAGATATACACAGGTCGGTTTTTCCCTGCTTTGTTGTTGGATTCCTCGAAAACAGATCATTTGAAAGAGCCTTATTCCCAAGCAAGATTGAATCTCGAATCACTTAAGATAACACGGGATATGCTCACTTCCGATATGCATAGTGCTGTTGTCAATCTTGTGGAAATACAACGCCAACTGTCCACTTCTTTAATTGAGTACAAGTCATGGCATATTGCATTATCTAAAGTTATCCCACCTGAGATTTATGGGGCTCTACTTGACAAGTACTCCAATTTGTTGAAAGATTGGCCTTTGTGGGTCTCAGCATTGATAGGTCGTTATTACGACTTTGAGTCTCAGACCCTTGAAGCAATTGCTCGAGTTGACCACTTGAAGCGTCCAGAATTACATACACTGAAACCAGATTCGGAGTGGTTCTTTGAGGCTTTGAGGGCTTTCCGTCGGGCTAACGCTTCTGGTCGCTATATACTTGGCCGTTATTTACTCCAAAGACTTAACAGTGACAGTGGTACTGGTGCTGGAAAGTTTGAGCCAAGTCTTTCACAGTTACAAGATCATTGTGACCACCCTGACTCAATTAACGAAGTTGAATGGGAACTCCTCTTGACAGGTTATCTGATCGCCTGGAAAGACAACTTACCATTTATAGCACCTTTCACTAAAGAGGACACACCTGCTGATGATGATTCCTCGGATGAGGATGAATATGACGGTCCAGAGAAACCTACAACTGAGGACAATGCCATTACTCTTGCCCTTCTGAGCTCCGGCCATAAATTCCATCGTGCTGGGGTTGAAAAGTCTGATGGCAGAGCCAGATCTCCTGGCTACTTCACAGGTTCCAAGGCTCGCCAGCGCCGCGATGAACTCCGTTCTTCAAATGGCCTAAGTAACCAAAGAAAATTGACCTCGAAATATCCTTATAGATATTTCTGTCCTACCTGCCGTTGTGATTCATGTACTAATAATTACATAAATCATTCGGCTCATCGTCAACACCGTGGGCATTCGTCTTGTAAAGAAGTCTTTTATTTGATGTGTACTGATTGTCCGTTTAGTGCTATTGAAATGGATGAATCTCACGTCATTCATATCCAGGAAGATGACGATGAAGATGATGAAGAGGAGCAAGAGCTAAAGCAGAAGCAAAAGGAGACGAAAAAGGAGAAGAAGAAGGAGGAGAAGAAGAAGGAGGAGAAGAAGAAAAAGGATGCCAAGGGGATTAACACCAGACCTGAGGATATGGTAGATCCTGGTCTGCCTAACACAGATCCGTCCGAATCACCAACTATGCGTGGTGGATTGATTGCACTTGATACTGAAGCTCCTATGAATATCTACTTTAAGGAAGGTCCCGATCTTCCGTTTGTGACTATTCTGAAACGTGAACCTCTTTCCAACAAGGTTACAATCCCGACACCAGACGGCCCTATCTGGGCTGAATATGAGTTATTACTTCGTGTTAAATTCAGCGAAATTGGAGAAATTACCACTTGGTTCCTCGAAGTTCCTAAGATCAAACCGGAGTCACATCGTCTCGTCTTTGGCTTTGAATTATTGGCTCATCTCAAATATAGACT
The DNA here is from genome assembly GCA_030569745.1 of Petasospora bimundalis. NCBI lineage: Eukaryota > Fungi > Ascomycota > Saccharomycetes > Phaffomycetales > Wickerhamomycetaceae > Petasospora > Petasospora bimundalis. Next base: position 18,199 of record JAJMLR010000013.1, read on the forward strand.
GAAGATAGGTCATGCTACGGTCACAGTCAATGGTCATGAAGTGTTTGCCCATTATCGTTGATTAATGATGTACGCTACCGGCCAAGGCTAGAGCATTTATTTTGCCCCTTTCCTCTCTGATGGTCTTGATGTCTACTGTATTTGCTATAATATCCGCTGCTGATATGAGAATTGAAGCTTCAAAGCCAACACTCGGTTCATTAAGGAATAAATATCTTTCTCTTTGCTCCGATGTACACTGTCGATTCCCCAAGCCAGTAGTTCCTGTATTGCTTGGGACCTACCCTCGTTACCCTACCTTTAGAGATTATATGTGCACAACCCGAGCCAGTATCAAACGTTTTCGCGGCCAGTACATTAGAAAGTTTGTATCTCTTTGTTTCTCTCCTTCATTCTATTAAAAGTAGCGCTCTTCACTAATTAGAAGTTACCTGTTCGTCATGACAGACTTTGAGTCCTCTTTGAAGGATCTCACACGAAACAGGAAGGGTGAATTCGTGAAGTTCTCGCCTAAATTGGTCGAGAAACTGTTGCAATTGATCATCGAGACCCCTTATAAAGATAGATCATCGCTGGAGTCGCTTTCAGATTTCGTTTGGGAGAACTATTCAGAAGGTTCTACAGATTCCCACGTTCTTGTAATTGCATCATTACTATCCCATTATGATAGCTCAAACTCCTCGATAAATCTGAGTTCCCCAGAAAACCTGCAAAGTCTTCTCACAAGAATGGTCCAGATCTACGAGCGTAAATCTACTCCACAGACACACAAAGTCATCATTGTCAGCTCATTCTATGCACTTATAGGACACCCTGAAAGCCCCGTTGTAAGGCGTTGTCTGGCACCAGTGTTTTCTATTCTTACATGGTCAGAGCTAGAGTTCAGACCAACGGAGGAGGGATTGGATCGTGACTATACCAATGCGATGGAGAAACTTCAAGAACTACCACCAAGAGAAAAAGTTGGAAAAGTTAAATTATCCTCAATCGTGAATATTTTTTGTCAGGATGTAATATCATCCGTACTGACCGAGAAATCCGAATTGACGGCTCAGATCTTGGAACTGTTATGCTTGATCCTGTCCCAGTTACCGACTAGACGTTTTGTCAAGAGGGTTATCGACCAATCAAATATACTCTTTATCCTGGAGACCAAGATGGTTCATCAATCATTGAAGCCATCTATTAAGCTCTTGCACTATTATCTTACTTTTCCAATTGACGAGGTTTCTGGTGATATGAAAACAGCAATGCAGTTAAACAAAGAACATATAACAGTCGAGACACTGTTACAATCGACCCTATATTCTAGATTCAAGGATAAAGTTGGCGATTTCTTGTTGAGTAATGTTTCAATATCATCTGATCTTCAAAGCACAAAAAAGGAATTGTCCAAACTTGAATCATCTGAATTGGATGTTCTCCTCAAAGAGTTGAAGATCTCAGTAAAGAACTGTTCATCATTTACTACCGAAAAAAGACTTGAATTCCTGCTTTCAAAAGTCGTTGCAAGTCGAGATGTATCACAGATTCTTGATTCCTTGAACTCACTTCCTACGGAAAGCACACTGCTTCAAGTTTCCAATCATGAGCTTCCAGTTCCATCACTCGGACCGCAGTACCTCTCGCTATCCGACGTATTATTGAGAAACTACCAAACCATTAGATTGGATGTGTTCACCACTATTACGGATCATATTGTGTCTACAATTACAAGATTCAGAAAACAGAAAGGTCAGGACAAAATATCAGGAACAAGTCGTCATGCTCTACTTATCAAGGGCGTCACAGTGGAAAAACTTCGAGTATTTGCATCCAACGAACCATTATCATATGAGTCGTCACTGACCTTAGATTTACAGTCTACGCCACATCTTGCATCAGAGGAGTGGAAATCATTAGACATTGGAGATGTTATTTTCTTGGGAAAAATTGTTGATAAAACACCACACTCTGATAATGTTTTCATGAAATCTGGTTTGAGTTCTATTCTTCCATGTACCATTAAGTCAAAGTCAATCAAGAAAGGTAAGTCCGTTACAGTCAGTCTATTATTTGATTCCTCGCTTCATACTGAAGGAGATTCTCTCCAGAAGCTGGGAGATGTTAATGTCATCATGAAACTTCCTTCAAAAATCAAAGCATACCGTTCTGTTCTCTCATCTATAGCGTCAATCATTGATTTGAGTGACGATGTTATCCCTGAGTGGATGCTTGAGACAATACTAGGTTATGGTGATGTGAACTCTGGGGACTGGAAACAGTTCAGACCTGATGCTGTTAATCTTGGTCTGGTTAACGTTGAGACATTAGAGAGAACGATGAGTTGTATGGGACACGTTATGGAAAAGGAGAAAGAGCTGAAGAAGCGTCGTGTGTCGGCAGACACCACTGGAACCAACATTGAGAGAAGTGTGAAGATGGTATTTGATGATAAGAGTGTTAAAGTTGTTCACTCTGAAGAGAATACTGATCTGAGAATGTTGACCTCTGATCAGTTGAAGGCTGTGATTTCTTCTCTTCACGAAGGACTCACAGTTGTATCTGGTGCTTCTGGTAGTGGAAAGAGAACTTTGGCATCCAAAATTTCCAAGCTTCAATTGGTAAATTTCCCACATGAAAGAAGTCTGATCGTTACCAAAAATTCAAGCTCTTTGAATGCAGTTTTGAGAATGCTGGATGATGAAGGAGTTACCACGGAATCAATATTCAATTTGACCGATCCACATAACTCTCTGTCAAAGATTGAATATGTGAAGTCCAAGCTGAGTCAGCTTTTGCTCCAAGTTGACGAACTTGCTGCTTCAATAGGGGAAGAAGGTGCTTGGGGTAACGATCCAGAGACTGCCGCTACTTTTTATAAATATCATATTCAACCGACTTGGAAAACATTCCTTTTGTCAGTGAAAGATAAGAAAACCACCGAGGACTATCCTTTCAGGAAGTTTGGAGGTGTTGTTCCTTCTTCTGAATCCCTCCAGGGATATCTAAAGGCGGTCATTGAGCACTACACAGCTATTTCGACGATGTTTGATGAAATCTCAAGACTTTCACCTGTATCATTCCTTTCAAGCACCGATGCACAATGCGACTACCTACTGGCTACTCAGGCTAGAGTGATTGGTACAACCATTAGTCAACTGATGTGTGACTACAAAAAGCTCAAAGAGGACGGTATCATCTATCACAACGTCATTCTTTTGGAGGCATCACAGATGAATGACATTGAGACTTTGTTCCCTGTTTTATTTAATTCAAAGATGCATGTAAGGAAGATTACAATGATTGGCGATGAGATGAACCTTGGTCCACTGGTATTGAATTCTGATATTGGTAAACAGAGTGGGATGGAACATAGTATGTTTGAAAAGCTTATTAATCGTGGTATTAATGTTGTCAAAATGAATAAAGTTTTCAACAGAGGTGAAGATGCTGTTGGTTTACTGAAAAAGTATTATCCAAATATCTCTTGTGCAGAGAATGCTACCCAGTCAATTTCATTCAAAGTGGTTGAAGGTGAGGTGACTGAAAATCGCCCAGGATTTTACCAGAACATCCCAGAAGCTGAATCTGCCATTGATGCAGTCGCTGAACTACTTGAGTCCGGTGTTGACTCTACAGATCTCGTTATAATCACACCATTTGAAAGTCAGAAAGTGCTATTACAAGAGGTTGCCAATGCCAAATTGAATATTATCCCAGAAATCGAGACACTGGACTCATTTAGAGGAAATGAGAAGAAATATTGTGTGGTATCTCTTGTCCATACAACACAGACATTAGGAAATAAGAGTATTGTGAGTGCCTTATCCAGTGGTCTTGAGAAGGTTGTTGTGGTATGTTCTCAGTTCGTCAAAGAACAGTTTTAACACATCACTCAATGAACGAACTTTAATGCTAAATAAAAGGTGTATTTGACCGTATTTTATAGAAGTGATTAACTCTTAACTGAGAATATTAACAGCGCGCTGGGGGGTTACCCGCCTCAACCTCGAGGAAAGCGCGAAAAGATGGTATGCGCCGCAGAGCCGGAATTTTTCACTTCAGCGTCAACAACGAAATGGCACCAGTGCTTATAATACAACAAAGATCACCAGAAACCACCACATTTTTGAGGGGATATATTAAAGCAGATATGTTTCTCAGAAGTTCAGTGCTGAGGGTCTTGACACCTTTCAGTGGGCGTGCGCAGCTTCATACCTCTACGCCGAGCGCACAGTATATCAAGAAGTCTGTGTTGAAGATCCGTGCTCGTGAAAGAAAGGAGATCAACCAATTGAAGCAAAAGTTCCTTTCTGAGAGAAATGACAACGTAGATCCAGTTTTGGGACTACCAAACAATCCATTCTTGATTCGTCTTGATGCCGAGGCCCAGGAACCAAATGTTTTGGGTAAGAGTTACGAGATGGGCGATGTGGAGAAATTGTTGTTCGGTGCTCAACAGGCTGCTATGGCTACTGCCGAGACATTTACCGCTCCAACCATCTTACAAGATGCTCAAAGACAGAGAGATGCCGTGTTACGAGTATTGAACATGAAGAATAGATCAGAATCCGAGATTCTTAAATTTAAGACCAGTCTGGCTAAGAAGGAATTCCAAAGATTTGACGGTGATACCGGTTCTTCTGAAGTTCAAGCTGCTATTGCAACAGTGCAAATCCATCACATTTACAAGCACTGTCAAGAGAACAAGAAGGATTTCAAGAATGTTAGATTATTGAGAATGCTCGTTCAAAAGAGACAGAGAGTCTTGAGATACTTGAAGAGAGATGAGCCACAGAGATACTACTGGGCCATCAACAAACTTGGTCTCACAGATCACGTCGTGCATATGGAGTTCAACTTGGACAGAAGATACATGCAAAAGTTCAAAATGTATGGTGACAGAGTATTGGTGAAAGAATCTAAGAGAGTTAAAGAGGAAGAACGTAAACAGAAGCGTAAAGAGAACAAAATCTTGAAGAGAAAGTCTCTTAACGACCTCAGAGCTATGAAGAGAGCTTTGGATTCCCACGCTTAAAATTAAGAGTAACGTGCTTGTATATACAAAATATGATAAATGCATTGGAAATCGACGTAGTTTATCAAATGTCGCGAAAAGTTGATGGAACAAAAGCATAAACGCGTTAACAAAACAAATAAACAACAACAAACACTACGAATTTAGGTGACTTGAGTTGGCAAATGTCCAGGTTAGAAGAACTGCAACAGGATAACGCATCACTGGAGCATGAAAGTAAGTTATTGTAATTTTTTTCTTTTCATTCTTGCTGTGGATACTAATGTCTTTTGTTATATAGTCGCTGAACTGCATCAGAAGAAGGCCCAGTTGATGAAACAGATTGAGAAATCGAAAAAGAAGCGGCCTCTTGGTCACTCATATGAGGAATTGAGGAAGGTGCTTCTTGATGTACCCAAGAACTCATCGCCCTTGAAGGGCGTTCATCCCGATTCCATCACATCAACTGAATCAAAGAAGAGAAAGAGACGATTAGACGATGAGTATTCTCCACCGGAGCCTATACAACATGAATTCTTTGATGAAAGTATTGCTAAGTACTTTGCGGAACCGAGAAAGAGGAAACGACATGGGAAAACTATAGATGGAGACGATGAAGAGAAAGTAAACAATGTCATTCTTGAGAACGTTTACCGAATGTTTGGTATCACTGCATTTCCAGTGAAAGATCCATCTCGATCTCATCTGACTTCAGAGCCCGAGTTACTAGGTATAAGGATTGAGATATTCAATGAACTTGATTTGCAGTTTGAAACACCACATTATATTATTTTGGAGAAGAATACGAAGAATGGCAAATGGATCATCTTCAAACATACAGTTCCAACGTTCGTGCAGGTTCATGAACTGGCTCAGGAATATGACGGTTTGGAAGATACCCAGTTGCTGAAGTTCTTGAAAGTGGTGAGAGGTGTTTTGAATAAGACCTGCTTGAAGCATCAGGTTGTTGAGAGGTTTAAGAGAGAATTGAAGAAGAATATTAGACATGTACAGAACGATATAGCTATGGAGAATCTGAGATTTGCACTTCTTGTTGATGATAAAGAGTCTAATATCACGATGAAATGCTCACTTGATTCTGTTGTATCTTGTTCAGTGGAGAATGGGTTTTCAATCACAGAATGTCAAAGGATATCTAACGTTTTGAGGGGTGCGTTTACCACTTTACAAAATAGATTAGAGAGTGTCATTGAAAGTATGGCTGATGATTTATGATTTTTTAATTGTTAATGTATATTGTATTATTATATATATCGAGGATCAAGATTTCTTGACTGTTATATTGGAGACTTTAGGGATCAGTAGATATATAACAAGTGGTGTTAGGTATCCAAACAGTAAGCCAATGACTTTCTCCATAATAGTATGATAAAACATAGCAGTGACAAACAACATGTTCATCCATATCAATAACACACACATCACAATCCATCTATAAGTGTTGACTAACGTCAACTCCAACCAGTCATCCCCTTTTTCAACCTGAGACTCCAAATCCAGCAAGTCGTCATTAGTTAACGACTTCATCTCATTCCATAATATCAAACTAAGTGTCACTAAGAAACAATAATGACCCGATATATCAAATCCACCTTCCCATGAACCAACAGGGTAACACATCTCAGCACTGTTGATCAACAAAGAATATCTTGCAGGTGTGACGATACACAGCTCTTTAGAGTTGAGCCAAGAACCGTTGTGTTCTGAACATTGAGATACTGTTAGAATCTTAGAGGTTAATCTCTGTGTAAACTTAGGGTCAACAACACAAGAACCTCCAGTAGACATGAACAAATGATCAATGACATAGAACAATGCCCAGAGATTGAAGTATTTCAGTGCTAACTTCATAGCATGTTGAACAGTAACAGACACCTTTATCCTTGAGTTCTGTACCTTGATAACGTAAAGAAATATAAAAATTATAAGGAAGATTGTATTCCCATGGTGTGCAAATGTCCTATTAACGAAGTTCCTTGAAGATACCCAGTAAGATTGTTGTAATGCCTCGTACAAACTGTCTGGAGTCATGGATTTCAGAAGGACTCCCACTATGAGTATTATAGGGTAAACCCTGTAAAAGTGGTCTTTCCTGATGAAATCACCGAGCTTCCTCGTACAAAGCTCACACTCTGTCATTGTCAACCATTTCATCTTACTTAGACAATAATCAAATAGCGATCCAAATGGAAGTTTAAGGGAAATCACAAACAAAAAAAAATAAAAGTGAAAGTGTGTGCGTGTTCGGTCTCGAGGCTTATATCTACGGTAGGGGCAGTATGTATATAGATCCGATAGATAACAAAGAAAGTACTTTAAAGTATTGAGTAAGCCCACTTAATCAGTGCCGGTTTAACATAGTAAACTAGCAATGGTGAAGAATATCCCAGAATGAGTCCAATGATCTTTTCAATAACTGTGTGGTAGAACACTGAAGTAACAAGTAAGACACTCCACCAAACAATAATGTTAAAGAACACAATCATTAAGACGGCTGTCATGATATAGAATGTTGTTCTTGTCTTACCGTCCCAGACTCTTAGATCGTTCATCTCAGAGAGATCATTTGCAGGAATAGATCGTGATAATTCCCACAGTAATGATATGGTTAGTGTAGTGATGAGCATGAAATGTCCCGAGATGTTTAGTGATGGATGATCGTTAACGATGACTCCTCTTACATGGAAAAGCAAAACCAACATCATCAATGTAATAAGGTACTTGACAAGAATATCGATCAGTAAGTATATTATCTGTCTTGTTTTGGATATCAAGTGATTGGCAGTTTGTTCTGTTGATGGCAGTATTGAATGTGGATGAGATCTAGCCAAATGCGTCATGATCCCAACAAATGATGTCAACAAGTACAATGCTGTATATATGACAAACCCATTATCTGCAAATAACTGATTTAAAATGTTACCATCTGCAAAGAGAGTTGAGTTTCGAAGCTCATCAAGTAATGTCTGTGGTAGTAAAGTTCGTAATATTAGACCACTGATAAGAACCACCACAGGTGCAATTGCTGTTTTTGGACTTTTATAGAAAAATTCATCAAGGTAAGCTACACTATACGATAATCTATCACTGATATCTCTCATATAACTCGACATAGTACCATACTTAAGGCTGTTGACCTTAAGTTATAGAGGTAAATGCGATGCTTAGACTTGAAGCATTCGCGGAATAAAAGATTGAGTTTTCCAGCTACCAGTAATTTTTTTTTTCTATTGCACACTCAAAGAGAAAGCCAAAAAAACACAAACACCAACATAAATTACTCAATTAATAAATATCAAGAAAGGTGTAAAAGCCAAAAAAATCGGAAAGGTCCAGACGAGAGTCGAACTCGTGACATTCTGTGAGTGAAACAGACGTGATAACCACTACACCACTAGACCGAGCCAATATCGGAATTTCGGCGTGCATGAGGTAGCATAAGTCGCAGAAATCGTCGGAAAATTGCGCCATGTCACGTGACCTATAAAATCGGAAAAGCACGTGACCTGACCAAATTTCTGTGGCTGTGCATCTCATCTCGAGCTTTGTTAAAGCTTTCACTAGCCACTGTGGCTAATGTCTGGCAAACCCCAAATATTCATCATTCGCCCTCTTTCTCTAATGTCCTATTTTCTTTTCACAATGGGTCATCTCATTTCTCGGAAATCGTTCACATTGTTTAAGGAGTCATTGATTCTATTACATTATAACCAGTGCGTTAAGATCTCTCTATAGCGCGCCACACATTTCCCTCAAGACATTAATCCCAATTGTGTCAGCTGACAGATCAAACCCCTAAGTCCTGCTTGCTATGTTCACAAGAGGTGTTCCAAAGTCCTCTGTTCAGAGGCTCACATTAAAATCTATAAGAAACATCTCCACATCAAGAAACCGTACACTTGCTAACCAAATTGGTCGTGCTTCATCTACATCACACCCTTCATCAAATCCCGCACTCTCCTTCCCATGTCTCGATAAGCTTCAAGAGAAGACCGATCTTCTCCAAACATCATCAACACTTCAATTTGGAATTGAAGACGACTCGGCTCTTCGTACAAATGAATTACCAGAACCAGTTTATTCTCGTGTACAATCTGGCTTTGAAGTCTTTAAATCAGCTGATCCACTCTTCCTTGACTATGGTGGATTCCTTCCAGAGTTTGAAGTGGCATATGAACATTGGGGTACTTTGAATGATGATAAATCCAATGCAATTCTTCTTCACACAGGTCTCTCTGCCTCGTCTCATGCTAAATCACAACTTCAAAATGGCAAACCGGGTTGGTGGGAAGAATTCATTGGACCTGGTAAACCATTGGACACTGATAAGTTCTTCATTGTTTGCACAAATGTAATTGGTGGTTGTTATGGTTCTACTGGTCCTTCTTCAGTAGACCCAGCAGATGGAAATAGATACGCTACTCGCTTCCCAATATTATCAATTAGTGATATGGTAAGAGCACAGGAGAGATTGATGAGAGAAGCATTTGGTGTGAAGAAGTTATATGCATCTGTTGGATCATCCATGGGTGGTATGCAGTCATTGGCATATGCTCATGAGTTCTCTGAAGGTGTTGAGAAAGTGGTAAGTATCAGTGGATGTGCAAGATCTCATCCTTATTCAATTGCTATGCGTCACACTCAAAGACAGGTTCTTATGAGTGATCCTAATTGGAAAAGAGGTTTTTACTATGACGGAGTTCCACCACATGTTGGTATGAAACTTGCTCGTGAGATTGCCACTGTTACATATAGATCAGGTCCAGAATGGGAGATGAGATTTGGTAGAGAGCGTGCTAACCCAAATGCATCTCCAGCGTTGTGTCCAGACTTCCTTGTGGAAACTTACCTTGATCATCAAGGTAGTAAGTTCTCTTTGGAGTATGATCCAAACTCTTTGTTGTACGTGTCTAAGGCAATGGACTTATTTGATTTGGGTCACAGTAACAGATCACTTGCCCAGGAGAAGAGAAGTTCCACCGCATCAGCATATGCTAATGGCGAATATGATTCTTTCAAATCTGATGAGGTTTGTTCCGTTCCAGTCAAGGAGGTGAAGACCATCAAGAGACGTACAAAGACTAGAGAACAGGAACAGAATGACTTGCTTAGTGGTATGTCTCCAATTGCTAATAAAGAAGTGCTTGTTATTGGTGTCAAATCTGATATCCTTTTCCCACATTGGCAACAACAGGAAATTGCTGATATGCTAAAAGAAGGTAATATTAAGTACCATAATGGTGATGGATCCAACATTCAACATGTGGAGTTGAGCGAAGAGATGAGTTTGTATGGGCATGACACCTTCTTACTCGATATGGAGCATGTTGGTGGTGCCATCAAGAAGTTCTTGTGATCCGATCTCCGTGCAGTATAAACAAAAAGATAGTTAACGAATTGAATGATAAATTGAACATATATAAGACGTGTAGAAAGCTTTTTATATGTCATCTTTAGGTCGATGTAAGTAGAAACCTGCAAATTTGCTACTTGGAAATGTAACAAACGACATAACTTTCATCTCTTAGTGAAGCAACCGGTCACTCCATAAAACAATAAATCAGCCACTGCTGGTTTCCATTCAAACATAATCATATTGGAGACGCTACTACACAATATCCGTATTAGGTAATTTTCCGCACACTACCAAACCCGATGTGTGGTGAAAAAATCCGATCAACACAATCATCGACACTTCGAAATCACGTTTTGAATACTTCAGTTCATACTCAACGTTGTTCAAAGGAAAATGGCCGGTACGTCATACCATCTGATAATTCAAATGATCTCGAGAAACTAACAATAATATTCCATTAGGCCCAGCTAAAGGTAAAGGTAAGATGGTGGTGGCTCTTGCATCTAGTGCTGCCACCGGTTACAGAAAGCATATCCTCGTGAATCGTGGTGCTCCATTGGTCAACCAGATCCGTTATGATCCTATTGTTAAGCAGAGAGTGCTGTTCACAGAAGCCAAGAAGAGAAAAGTCACCGAGACTCAACCTTTGAACTTCTCCAGAAAGCCAAAAGGTCTTTAAACGCATATAAATATCGTTGGTTATCTGTGGCATAACTCACCAAGAGATGCAAATGGTGAAAACGAAACAAAGAAAAAAGAAAAAGAAAGAACATAAGTCATCATGCCTTGTATATATGTGACTACGGATGGGGTTTTTAATGGGATAATGCAATTGTACATTTTTTATTTAGAATTGTTTCTACCCTTAACGTAGTTCTATTAAAACTTGTGTAGGTACTAGACTAGTAATGAAGTTTTCACAAAAGTCTAGCAGCAATAGGATTGGCATGAATAGTCACGTCTTTAATCCAGATGGGTGTTTTCGGTCTATTCTTTTTATCAACAGTGACAGTTTCAATCTTTGAAAGTGTAGCATCTGGTCGATCTTCAGCTCCCATCAACACTTTACCGAATATTGTATACTTATCATCCAATGCTGGATGTTTCCCATATGTCTAGTTTGGTTGTTAGTAAGGTTTAGATCATCATGATTATATAAAATGAAACTCACGATAAAGAATTGTGACCCATTACTGTTTGGTCCGGTATTTGCCATTGATAGCACACCCTTTTTGTTTCCAATATGTTAGTAACATAAAAGGCTTATGAGGCATATGATTGAATTGTAACATACCCTTTGAGAGTGTCTCAAGTCCATTCTTATTTCGTCCTCAAACTTTCCTCCCCATACTGATTCACCACCTTTTCCAGTGTTAGTGGGATCTCCAAATTGCACTATGAACCCTTTGATATTTCGTACAATCTTCGTGTTGTTGTATGTTCCCATTGCACAATGAGCAAGAAAGTTCTTTGCAGCTGTTAATAACCAATCTTTTTGGTGAAATGAAAGGTAATACGTACTTCAGCTGCCTTGGGACATTTCTCGCAATATATCTCAAGCTTGATATCGCCAAGGTCTGTGTGTAGCTGTTAACATGTTAGATACTGAGCAAATAGCATCAAATGACAATAACTTACTGTGACTGACATTACGTGCTACTTCCTTAGGATCTCTGAGGGATTCAGTGATAGTTGAAATATTGTTTATGTGTATACCATTTTCGCGGATCATCATCTACAGGCTTCTACTTGAGGAAAAAGCGTCGATTTCACAGTTAATATACATCATTTTTTGAGTAAAGATTAGTAGTTACCAGGTGTCTGTGCTTGTGGGTAGGCACCCGGTGTAGGTGCACTTTGGTTCTGTGGGTCGTACCCGTCAAATGTGGCAGCACCAGGCGTTGGTGCGTTTTGCTGGTAAGCACCAGGCGTGGCAGCTGGTGCAGCCCAGTTGTGAACAGAACGGTTACCACCCCATGAGCTGGCTCCTCCATGCGAAGTACCACCACCCCAAGCACTGGTGCCACCATGAGATGTGCCACCACCCCAGGCACTCTGGTTACCGTTATGGGTAGAGCCGGATCCGTCTCTCCAGTTGGAGGTATGGCCACCATGACTGGATTGACCATGTGTAGATCTTTGACCACCCCAAGCAGTACCAGTACCAGAACCGGCACCGGCACCACCCCAGGCAGTACCGGCACCTCCATGGGATGTAGCTCCTCCCCAGGCAGTTCCAGAACCATTTCCGTGTGACGTGCTGCCACCATAAGAGGTATTGGCACCCCATGCGGTACCACCACCGTATGATGTCTTACCACCGGCAGCACTACTCCAAGCTGGTGTTCTTCCACCAGATGGTGCAGCTCCAGACCACGCAGAGCCCTGTCCACTAGAATGAGAACCTTGTGAGGAGCCGGCATTGGAGAATCCTCCACTTCCGGAATCAAATCTGTTACTTACAAACTCTTCATATGGAACGAGCTTGTTGTTTTTGTCAATAAATGCCAACTTATGTTTAGAGATGGACAAAATTTTGTTCTTAGTATGAAGCTCAACACGAGCAATATCACCGTTTGTGTCCTTGACGATACCACGGTAACCCTTATACTCACCCAATCTAATAGATACAGATTGGTTCAAAGTACGATCACGTCCAGTGAACTTGATTGGTAATGGAGGTGGTGCCATCTGACCGCCTGTTCTGAACTTTGGATTCATCTTGGTTAAATCAAGTTTCTCCTTTTTCTCACCAGTGTTGCTCTTAGATGCTACATTTGAAATACTTGTGTTATCACAAACGAAAACACCGTTATTCTCAGCTGTTTCCTTGGAGTAAACAAAGACAAATGATCTGAAAATATGAAGAACGACACCGGCTCTTTTGAAACCAGAATCTTCTCTCACTGTATCACCAATCTTGATAGCATCACCTTGTGAATCCGTGGAGAATGATTGATCCTTTGGTACGTCAACCTTAGATGTGATGGCAGTTGGTGGTAATGAAAGAATCTTACCATCCTGTGAAAGTACTGTGAAGACATCTTGGTCTGCTCTGATAATAACACCAACTGTTGTTGCATTGATTCTTACAAGTTCATGTAAATCATACTTCGCATCAACCAATGTGGATGTGTCTTCTGATTTTGTAAGTGTGTTGGCAAACACCGTGACATCTTTGTGGGATTGATCGGAAATGAATGTAACTTGGTCCTCATTGACAGAAACAACAATACCTGTATGACCACTGTGCTTACCCTTAAGAACACTCACATGGTCACCCTCGTGGAAGATCTTTCTTAAATTACTTGGTGGGAATTCCATGTTACTTCCCTTGAAGTCTCTTGGTTTAACAATGACAATATCATTGGAGGCAGAGACAACGTCAGCCTGAAGACCCTGTTGTTCACCTTGGAGAACTTGAACTCTGTCACCAGCATTGAAGGCCAAAGAACCAGATTGTTTGAGGGATTGAGCAATAGAAGTAAGATCCAAATCATCTGAATCACCAGTGTTAAAACGAGACACCTCTTCTAATGTTGGAGAAACGTTTTGAGTTTCAAGATGTTGCAGTTTAAACAGCTTGAACAAAAATCCATCGATGTAATCCTCACCTCTGTATGTGAAAGTATTTGAAGCTCTAGCAACTAAACTGTGTGGGTCAAATTCCAATGCTTCTTTCTTGGAAAAGAGTCTTTGAGGTGGTCTGAACTTTGATGTTGCTCTTTTTCTCTTTCCTGTTTCATCAACATCTGTTCCCTTGTAGTCCAATCTTGGAACAATTTGCAAAGTCATTTCTAAACCATTTTCTTCGACAGCATCGACGATAGCCAGATCGCCCTTGTATTTACCTCTTTTGATTCTGACATATGAACCTGGTTGAACCCTCACTTCGGAAGACTTACTAGGTCTTAACAAGTCTGGGAACTCTTCAACAGGGACGAGAACTTTGTTGTTTGAATAGATATCAGCAAAACCATTGATAGCAACATCCACAGCAGCCAATTTCTCAGCTTCAATATAGACGTAACCTGTGAAGTTATCTCTTTGGAAGGCGGAAAGAATCTTCAAAGCATTTGGTTTACCTTGTAATGTTAATTTTCTTTGGAGAAGCTTCTTAACAACGTCTTTTTCACGTCCTGGTCTACATCTGACAGCCCAAATAGATGGGTCGTTAATGGAAGGTAACAAGAATCTCTGAGAGACTTGACCTGAGTCATCACCCCTATACTTGTTTGATCTACCGTATCTCTCCTTGAATGCATCAGCCATTCTCTGAGCATCCTCTTCGGCATTCTTATCACGAGAACGATCCACTTGTCTGTGGAGTCTGTCATCCCTACCGACTGGTTCATCGCCATCGTGGTCATGATCAGCAGCAATGAAACCTTCACGAGCCAAATCGTCATCATCCTCGTCTTCTTCATCGTCATCTTCAGAGACTTCGGCTTCGACATCCAAGAATTGGTTACGGTCACGACGGGCTCTCTTACGACTTCTCACTTGTTCTTCCTCTTCTTCATCTTCTTCATCGTCCTCGTCTTCTTCGTCATCATCGTTGTCGCCGTCCTTGTCCTCAATGGCAGGCGTGTTGTCCTGGCTCCTAGTTTCGGACTCCTCAAGTCTATCTTCGTCCTCCTCACGCTGGGTGTCTTCCATCTCGCGGATTTCTTCACGAGCCTCTTCGTGTTCGAACTCTCTGTCGCTCATGGCCAATGGAAGCTCACAGCAATGAGTCGATCGTGTGGTTTGCGATGTTTATCCTCCCCTTTTTGTGTTCATTTGATCATGGGCGTCTTTGCTTCGTTGTGAGCTTTTCCAATATTCGCAGGCGCGTACAACTTCCGGGGAGTCCACACGTGACCAATGCGTAGAATTCCGACCTGATATTATATACTAGTGAATAAAAAGGAGTTTTTTCATATAATAAAGGATTTTAAATGACATTTCTTGTAAATAAAGTGTTATATTGCTATGACAAATAGCATTGATTCTCTATATTATTACTTTTAGAAAAGTCCTTTTTTTTTTCATATCAACTAGGCAGTGGTTCGAAGAGAAGCTTCTCATTTACTACCCAGTCCATCATGGTTAAGGTCATACAAATTAGTCATTAATTAAAGGATATGGTGAGTTACTTCATTGAACATCATGTGAAGAGAGGAAATAACTGACATTATATGACAGGCTCCCAAATATATAACCAAACGATCTATTGAAGAATTCACAACGCCTTCAAAGTTACCAGAATACTATGAAGATGAGATACTAGAACAATTTGCTAATTTTTCACTTGAAGAAGATATGAAATTAAGTCAAATGAATTCATATTACAAGGCCTTAAGGATACCAAATGTGTTCACTATTGGTAATAATAGATTACGTGGAGATGAATTAGTAATTGAAGGTACTGATGTTGTTGATTTTGACAAGTTACTGCACAAGAGTTATAACCTACTATTATTCCGTGATAATAAACAATTAATAGAAGAAACATGGTTATCACTACTAAGTGCATCATCAGATTCTACAAAGACATCGATCAACTTGGTAGATTTGAAGAAAATGGATAAAGATTTGAAGTTGGGTATTAGTGATGCACTGTTATTAGATATGGTTGCTGTAGGTGCTGATGGTAATGGAGTATCGATTACCATGACAGATTTCGCTTATATTATGGGGAAACTAGGTATGTTTAAGTAGTCAATTATGTGCTTTTTCTTCAAAATACCGTTTTATTTCAACTCTGGAAGATGAATGAGGGACGGGAGGGGGGAACAGTTACATATGGTACAGGGCTAATATAATGAATAATCAACAAACAAAGTGTAATTAGATGATATGCTTGGACTTGAAGTAATCACGGAGGTATTTAATCTGCCATGAGCCGAAGACAACTAATGCAAGAATTGTACAGATGGAGAAGTTTCTAACTCTACGGTTAGTGGACTCGTTGGTGTTTCTCAATCTCTCTTCACGAGCCTTGAGGTACTCCAATTCACCAACAATTTCATCGGTCAACTCTTCAACTTTTCTAAGTTCTAATTCAACTGGTTTGAGCTTCTCAGCAGCCTGAACGGCGTTCCAATCTCTAGCGGCAGAACCGGCCTCAATGTCCAATTCAATCTCTCTACTCAATTTTTTACCCTTTCTCTGTAAGACGTTCTTGAAGCAGACATCAAAGGCAGCAGAAGCCTGGGCAGTGAAGGCAACACGAACATCACCAGCAAAATCCTTCTTGGTTCTGTATTCATTTCCCACACTGTCTCTGATGAAGAAGTTCAGTAACTGACCATCACCAGATGATCCGGAAGAGTGAATGTTGACGACAACGAGCTGGCCCTCGGTGACAAAGTCACGCACACATGTAGGCGTAACAGTTTCCTGACCAGCTTCAATCTCAAAGTGCAAAGCCCAAGCAGAAGCAAAGAATGTGAACAAACACAAAATCAGCTCGGAAACTCTCATTTTTTTTTTGTTTTACTTTCCACAATTTATTGTTGCTTTCAATCGTTGGAAAAAAGGCCACTGAGCTCAATTGACGCGACCTTTGATCTTGTTGTCCTTTTTCCGCGACGCGTGTAAAGAGAAGGGGAGAGGCCTTCTAGGCTCTGCGGTCGCGAAAACATTTGTTAATGACCCCAATACAGTAATAACCTGCTTTTGACATGGATTTACATTGATTTAGTCGCTTTTGTATAGATATGTACATGATTTATTTTAGTTGAATATATAGTTATATTCACAGTGATCTTTCTTTTTTTTTGTGCTGTTCATTGCTGAACGCTAAGGTCCACAACGCTCCACTCCTCGCCCATAGACTCAGAGTTACCCACAAGGGCAACGCTGTGCTCTTTCTCCAACAAGTACTTCTCAGCAGCTTCCTGGATATCAATAATATCAACATCCAAAAGTTGTTCTCTTCTGGTTTGTCTCATTTCCTCGGTGACACCTTCTGTGAAGAGTGTGTTACCTTCGGATTTGACACTCACTGGAGCGTCAACACTTTGGAAAATGGTCAACTTTGCCTCTTCCAAATCACGATCACTCCACTCATTTTCAAGGGCAAATTTACCAGCCTTTTGGAATGTTTCCAAACTCTGAGTAGCATTAGGATCACGGTATGAGTAGTATGAGAATAGACCATCAAGAGAACTATATGTGGCTCCACCACCGTATGCACCTCCCTTTTCACGAACTTCACGATGTAAGTACTTGTATGTCAATAAATTGGATAAAACTTGTAACTTTGCACCATCTTCATGTGTATATGGAACACCCTTGAATACAGTAGAAGCATAACCAACTTGGAATGGTAACTTAATAAAGGATTTCATTGACTCTTTCATTGGGAATTCAGAAGCCAATGGAGCACCAAGAATAGAATTGGATGGTAATTTATCAACAAATGAAGAGATGTACTTCTCGTTCTCTGCAATAGAAGCATCATCAGATATTAATGAGAATCTCAAATCATTAGAACTGATCAAATATTGCTTCAATTCATTAAGTTTGTCAATAACGTTTGTCTGGAAAGTGGCATCATCTTGGATCCATGTGTTCAATTGGTTAAGGAACTGTAATTGATCAATTCCACTAATAGATTCAGAAATAGCTTTAGATGAAGACATTGACGCACCAGCATAGTTTCTGGCGTATGAATGACCACTATCAGCAACAGAACCAATGTTATTAGAAGATAACATTCTGATCAATGTTGCTAATTTGTCCTTATTATCGAAACTTGTGTTCAGCAGCAAGTTTTGCCAAATCTCATAAATATGAGAAGCATTTTGGTTCAATGCTACACCACTGAAATTGAAAGAAACTCTTGGTGTCAAATCAGTAGGTGATGAATGAACACTAACAGAAGAAGAAAGTCCACCAGTGTACAATTTGATCTTATCCTCAATCTGTGCCATTGATTCAGTTTCGGTACCTAGATTAGTCAAGGCATCAGAGAATAATGATAAGTATGGGTATAATTCAAAGGGAATCGCAGCATCTCTAGCTGCTCTGAAGTATGTCAATCCGTTGGTATCTGTGGTTCGTCTTTGCACTGGAGAGTTGGCAACAGCACTGTGGGTCACCAGCTTGGACACACCGTCTCTTGGAATATCGTTAATCTTCAACGTTGGCAAAACACTCAAATCTTCAACTTCTGACTGTTTCTTGGCCAGATGTTGACCTCTTTCAAAGATAACGTCCTTGTCTTCTGGATGTAACTGATCAACAAGAGATTTTAATCTCTGTTGTTCCTCATTCTTAACATCATCCTCATATGACTCGGTTGGCTCCATAACAAACTTGAAAACAGGCTTATCGATGAAGTACTTCTTGATCAGGTTCTGGAAGAGATCACCCTTCTTGTAATCAGCATTGAATTGATTGATGATATCATCCCATGCCAAAACGTCAAAGTTATCCACTCTGTTAACCCAACCTGGTAATAATCCATACAGCAAGTTCATACCGAAATCAGACTTCTGGTCCTTCTTACCGAGCTCCAACTGTTGAATAATAGCTTGAATCTTTGTATCTTCGAACCCAGTCTCACTGTACTCTTTAAGAACTTGGTTCAAAACGCTCTCAAGTTCTTCCAATGATTTGAGACCCTGGAGACCAATTGTGAAAAAGTTCGTGGCAGTGGTTGAATCCATGCCAGAGTTGACGGTGAAGTCATCACCCAACCCAGACTCAATTAAACTCTGGTATAATGGGGAGGAATGACCATCTGTCAACAAGTTCGACAAGAGCTTTAGGCAGAAAGATTCATATACATCAGCTGGTTCACCACATTTCCATGTGATAGAAGCCTTCAACTGTTTTTCAGGTGGGGCCATTGGATCAACAGGACCTTTAACTATGACTGTCTTAGTTTCATTCAATTCGATTGGCTCTTTAACAACATTTCTAACCATTCTTTTACCAAATACTTTGTACTCATCATTCAAATGTTGCAAAGTATCTTTCAACGAAAATGATCCATAAGTGAATGTCTTTGCATTTGATGGATGGTAGTTATTCTGGTGGAAGTCTAACAGGTCTTCGTATGCGAGTTGTGTCATTTTGGTTGGATCACCACCGGAGTTATTCAAGCTAGGGTAGATAGCTTCTTGGAACTTAATCCAGTACAAGTAGGAAGAATTTGAAACTTGACCTTTCATCTCATTGTAAACAACACCTTTAAAAGTTAATGGTGAGCTCTTATCATCGACATTCTCATTTTCAAGTCTCCAACCTTCTTGATAGAAGTCTTCTTTCTTCAACATTGGGTTTAATGTAGCATCGAGATAAACACTTCTCAAATTCTCAAAGTCCTTGCTATTGGTAGTGGAGAATGGGAAAAAAGTATAGTCATGACCGGTCATAGCATTCATGAAGTTTGACAAAGATCTATTGAGCATCTTAAAGAAAGGGTCTCTAACTGGATATTTGAATGAACCACATAGGGTTGTATGTTCTAAGATATGTGGTACACCGGTCTTATCAGGTGGGTTTGTCTTGAAACCAATTGAAAAGACATTGTTGGTATCATCTCTATCAATATGCAAATGGTTTGATTGGGTTCTTTCATGAACAAGGTCAACGGCTGTTAATGATAATTCTGGCACTGGTAATACTCTCTTGATCTCAAAGCCATGAATGGTTTGTCCAATAGGGTACTTCCTAAGTGCCTTTGATTGGTTATAAGTTGATGCCCTTCTCAGGGCATTATATCTGCTTCCTGAAGCTCTCAACATAACCTCTTTAAAGTACTTTAAATACACTGTTCAACTGATTAATGTCTTCAAATGCTTATGCTATTAACCTCATCGTCCGCCCTCAAAGTAAGTGGCGCGCGCGAACCGGCCAGGGCTGGCTAACCACCAGTTGGTGTGTGGGTGTTTCTGCTGCCCCGAACCACGAAGTTTTTGCCAAATAGAAACTTTTAAAGGGCTTTCAGAACTTAACCCCCCGTGGGAACTTTTGTTAAAAATATCAACACATTATACACAATGAACCAGAACGAACCACTTTCCGAGACCAGACTTTTCGTTAGACCTCTTCCACCTGATGGTAAGTACCACCTTTCTTTTTTTTTTCGTCAATAGCACGATGGTTTTGACGTTGATTCAGGCTGAGATTCCCATTTTCTCTCTTTGCCCCCCCCCTGTATAAATCAATTGAAAAAGCGGCGTGTAATACAGCAATTGAATTGATTACTAACAGTTTATTAAATAGTCCAGGACAGCGAGTTGAGAGACTTCTTCCAGCCAGTTGGTGAAATCACCGACCTTGTTGTTGCCAGAGGTTACGCTTTCGTTGAGTTTGCCAACGCTGAGATGGCTTCTAAGGCTGTTTCTGAGTTGAACCAAAAGGACTTCATTGACGGTCCAATCAACTTGGAGTTCGCTAAGGCCAAGAAGTTGAGAGCCAGACTTTTGGTTTCCAACATGCCAGAGGGTTCCTCATGGCAAGATCTTAAGGATTTCGCTGGTGACAAGGGTTACACCGTTGTTTACGCCAACGTCTTCCAGAGAGAGAATGATGGTACCGGTGTTTTGGACTTTGAGAACGAGGAGGACATGTTGAAGGCTCTTGAGGAGTTGAACGGTACCGATTTCAGAGGTGCTGCTATTGGTTTGGAGAAGGACCCAAACCCACCAACCATGAGAACTGACTCTGGCCGTGGTGGTTTCAGAGGTGGTCGTGGTGGCTTCAGAGGTGGCCGTGGTGGCTTCGGTGGTGACAGATTCGGTGGTGACAGATTCGGTGGCCGTGGTGGTCGTGGTGGTTTCAGAGGTGGCCGTGGTGGCTTCAGAGGTGGCCGTGGTGGTTTCGGTGGTGACAGAGATGGTGGCCGTGACGGTTACAGATCCAGAGACAACTACGGTGGTGACAGAGGTGACAGAGGTTACAACAGAGACAGATCTCCAGGTAGATACTAAGTTATAACTTAGTTATACCTTGTTGATGCTTTGTGTTAGTTAACACTTTCACTTCTCTCTTTTTTAACTTTTTTGTCTTATCCTTTGTTTTATCCCCCATCTTTTTTATTGTTTCTGTTTTGGGTTATCGATTTATTTTTTTGACATCTTGAAGACCTATGTACTATGAAACCTTTTTTGCTGAATGATTTTACTTTTTTTGACCCAATAAGCTTATGTGAGTTGTGGTAGAAGCTTGTTGTTTTTGCATCCTTCATTTTCCTTGTTTGATTTTCCCCCCTTTTTCCCCCTCCCAATACCCATTTCGAGTTGACTATTTCTTCAAGTTTGGCATTGTTGTTGTTGTGGAGATCCTTTTACAGGATTACCAAAGAGGTATTATTATTTTATGTTTATGGAGATAATTTTTTTTTAATGACAAGCGAAAACAGAATTCTATAGTTGATTGAACGAAATGTGGAAGTGACCGACCAGTATGACAAATATTTGATCAGACAAGACCATATACTTCCCCCTTTTTTAACACTTTTACACACTTAGCCCAATTGATGGAATACTAACGCATATCAGATCGATCTAGAAAACAAAAAAAATAAACTTAAAGAAATCGGTTTATATTGGTGCCGATAAAATTCTGGCTGGTACCAGATAAAGAAGTTGGATTGCGGCGTACTAACCAAAGACTATCTATATAGCGAACTCGTCTTCTCGTCCTTCATATCAACTATATACCACAGTTGAGCTATAAGTAGTTTCGCACTACATAATCCATTCATTAACAACCGACCAATGCTAGATGTAGTTATATATGGTGGCAAGCTCGTGGCGATCTGTTCTATATAACCCTGACATTGAACTAGCCAGTGCAATAGCAGTAATACTATGCGAATACCCTTTTTGCGTCAACTTATAACTGGAAAATGTATACCATCACGGAGATAAGCGGTGACACAAAAACTGCCAGGTATCAGCCACATGTTCAAGATAGAGCTCTGGACAAGAGCGATATATCAAACATGAAGAAGTAATCATAATGACAATGGAGTACCCGAAAGCATCCCGTTTCATCTCTAAGGGAAACGGTCTCGGTCTCCGTATTGCGATTGTGGATTGTTCTTCCCTCATTGGGTCACATTTCCTTGAAGCAGCGCAGCTGTCTCCCCGTATCAGATCTATCACATGCTTCACATCTGTATTAATACCATTGATCAAGCAGTGTGAAAAAGTTGATAGGGTTATTATACCTAAGAGCAGTGGCTGCTTTACAGAAAAGGATACATGGGCCGATGAGCTAAGAGAAGGATGTGAACAGTTGGACGCAGTAGTTATACTGTTCGATGGTGCTTACCAGTACGGTGGTAGACACGCCACAGCTTTGAAGGAAAACAGCTTACCAAAAGACTTGAATAAAAAGAGTGATATCACATTTCTGTACAAAGCTGCGCCTGTGTTTGATATTTCAGAAGCTGCATATGAGAAAGGTGCTCGAATTTGCTTATGGGCGACTCTGGTTCTTGATACGACAACTCGAGACATTGAGTTCTTATATCATCAAAGTCAGATGACTGATGTTGTGATATTACATCTGAATTATGGGTTTGTGGTAAATGATAAGAGACATGTTATAAGAGATTCACTCTTTTGGGAGACTATTGTTTATCCATACTTATACAAGTGTCAATGGCTTCGTTCCTTGATAGATTGTTGTCTACTGAGTCAGGTTTCCGAATGTGGCATACATTGGCTTTTGACCTCCAATGCAGTGCTTAACAATGATTTACAAGAGAGATTCCGTGAGTATTCAACGGCTGATATCTGCTCTTTGGGACATCAATTGGAATTGCTTTAATATGACTGTAAGAAACATATCAATCAGATAGAAAGAAAGAAAAAAAAAAATAGTCTTATCTGCGCGTTTACCTAATTGGGGAGCGGACCCGAGGCTCCGCAATGAGTAATCGAGTTTGCGGATGCCGCGAGTTGAGTAAATAAAATGCTTATAAAAAGGCGCTCTTCCCATTCTTCTCCAAGTATTTTTCTATCTGTCATTCATTAATTGTTATCTAAAAAGTCGAAATGGTGCTTTTCATTCCAAAGCACTTTTCACAACCTGATTTTGGGCAGACAGTTCGTGTTATCAAGGAGATGCCATTAGCAACTGTTATTTCAACATCTTCATCGTATCTATCAAAAGATGTTACAATGGAGGTTTCTCATATTCCTTTTACTATTAGAGAGTTGGATATGGATACCCAAGAGATGGTTTTAATTGGTCATATGGCTAAACAGAATGATCAAGTTGCTCATTTAGAGGAAACTGGAAAATGTACATTAGTTTTCCAAGGAAAGAATGATTCATATGTATCTGCATCTTGGTATGAACAGAAACAAATCAACCATAAAGTTGTTAGTACATGGGATTATGCAACTGTTCATTGTTCTTGTGAAGTTAGAGTGATTAGAGATGATGCAGAATGGATGATTGGGATGTTATCGGAGACTACTAATAACTATGAGTCTATGAGAGGAAATGGTGCAAAAGAAGAGGATCTCATTGAGAAAAGATGGACATTAGATGAAGCACCACAGGAGTATCTTGATGGGTTAATGAAGGGAATTGTTGGACTCGAAATTAAAGTGAAGAAGATTGAAAGTAAATTCAAGATGAATCAGAATAAACCTGCTAAAGACGTCTCGAAGATCTTGAAAGGTTACGCAAAGGAGGTTGGTGCTGAGAAAGCCGATTATATGACATCAATGGTTAAAGCAAACCATCCAAAAGCTGAAGAACTGTGATTCACTATTTATACAATTGGTTAAATATATTTATTTTCTCTTTATTACCTCAAATGATTAAATATATATTGATAGATGGTAGTGAGATTCGAACCCATGATACACCTAATTCTGTGGCCAGATGGTCAGACGCTGTCAGGATCTTGAGGGCCTCCCCGCCTGAGCCGATATTTTACGGTGGAACACATAACTTATGCAATTATCACAACAAACAGATTCATATAAGAAACAGAGGGAAGGGCCCATATTGATGGTTGGGTACCCCTGTTGAAATTATACCGAGAGAGAAAGTCTTCTATTGGAAGGAAAAAATCGCTAAGTTATTACTGCAAAATACTGGTTGTTCCCCATATAATACTGCTGAAGAGGTACCAAGACATCGCAAGATTCATCATACCCGGTGATTCAAGATGGTTCAATTGAAGCTCAAGTCCAACTCCACGTTCTCTTCGGAGGTCTCAAAACACTCTCCATTGACAATAATGAGTTGGCCTTCATCTGCAGTATCACCCAAGGAAATTGAGGATAACCTACTTTACTTTGCTTCAAGTGAACTCGGCATCGGTGAGGTCAACAGATTCGCAATCAGAATCAACAAGACCGAAATGCAAAGCAGAATCGAGTCTGATCATTTTGGTGATTTCGTGTGGCTACATGTAAAAAACAGAGAGCTCGATCTACTTCGTCCGATCTATATAACCGGTCCGTTCACCTTGTACGTTGATGTAACACCACATAACTACTTCCATTTGAACGAGTTTAATGAAAATATTCAGTATGATGCCGATCTCAAACCAGGCCAGTCATTTCATGCCAAATTGAGATTCAGTGCAAATAGTCTTATCGAGAATGATGTTTATGGATGGAGTGTTGATGTTGTTTCACAGCTGGCACTGACAACGGCATTTCATATCAGTTTCGATATCTCTATTGGTTTCAACCATGCTTTACTTAAGAAGGCAACACATATGGAAACACCAAATTCACAAGTTGAAATACACATGGAGACCACAAAGGATCTCTGGAGCAAGCCACCACAAATTCCTGATAAACCAGCACATCTCGTGATCATCACACATGGTATCTTCTCCAATATTGGAGCAGACATGCTTTACATTAAAGACCGAATAGAAGAAGTCACTTCCAAAACACCGGGGTCGAACGTTATTATTAGAGGATATGATGGTAATAGTGGTAAGTCTGAGAAGGGAATCAAGTATTTAGGTAAACGTGTGGCTCAATTTGTTATAAAGACTGTGGAAGAAAGTCCATATATCATTGATAGGATATCATTTGTGGGTCATTCATTGGGTGGGCCTGTCCAGTCATATGCTATTGCGTATATAGTTTGGACAAAACCTGACTTCTTTGACCATATTTTACCGGTGAACTTCATCATTATGGCTAGTCCAATGCTCGGTATCACAGAATTCCCGAAGGCAGTTTCAATAGCACTTGATATCGGTATGTTGGGTATCACTGGCAGGGACTTGACTTTAAGAAGGAAATTTCCATCTCTAATGAAGAAAAACCAATCGGCAGATGACGTTTCAAAGCAACTCACTACTAAACCTATCCTTGAACAACTGTTGCTACCTCCTGCACATGAACTATTTGCGAGATTCCTCTCCAGAACATTATATGCTAATGCAATTAATGATGGTATTGTTTCTTTGAGAACATCTGCTTTGTTGTACTTAGACTGGAAGGGACTTGGTGATATTGAATTACTAAGAAAGGGATTGAAAGAAAATGTGTCTGATCTTAATAATACACAGAAGGGTGAACTTCAAGACTCCGTTGGTGAGATTCCAAAGGAAGAAGAGAGTGACGAGGTTCTAGATCAACAATCCCCGGAACAGGATAGTTCTGACTTGAATGTTGACAAAGTGGAACAAGAACAGTATAAGGTTGCAAATACACCTAGTGGGCTTCAACTCTTGAAGAAGCAATCCACATTTGTATTTACAGAAACAAAGAAGATCCAACGAAAGAAGAAACTTAAAAAGTACATTCGTACTCAGACTACTAACTCGGAATCTTCACTGACTGAATCAGAACGAACCCTCCCAACTGAGAGTAGCTCTGATTCACCTACTAATCTCGTTGAAACCGATGACCAAGACGATTTCAATATCAAAGTACCACCGGTAGCATCCACAATTCTGACAGCTGCAAATGTATTAATGGCCCCAGAACCGGAGCAAGAGTACTTGTGTAATCCATCTGCAAGACCTCCATCAATCTTCCATGATAAGCATTACACTTACTCGGACCTACCTCCCTCACATTACTCCATCATTCGCAAGAAGCTGTCTATATCGAGAGACAAAAAATCGCTACAGGAACTCATTGCTCGCTCATGGCATAAGGATATGGAGTGGAGAAAAGTGTTAGTCACTCTGAAACCGGATGCTCATAATAACATTGCAGTAAGAAGACGGTATGTTAACGCATGGGGCTGGGGTGTGGTAGATCATCTCGTGGAGAATCATTTCGGAAAAGAGGCATTAAAGAGAGAACTGGAAGCAGTTAGTAAACACTGAGAGCTGAAATGTTAACGAATTACGATTATACATACTATATATTAAACAATCTAAGCAATGTAAATTACCATTAAATGCGGGTTATGAAGCCCTGTTGATTTTTTTTTTTCAAACGCGTGAGACAGAAGTACGCGTATACGCGTTGATCCTCACTTAAGGCATCTCTCAGTTGAAGTGCCAATGGAGATTGAGCAATGAACGAGCATATATCCGTGGTTGACACTGCAAAGAAGCAGGCGGACCTACTGGACTCATTTGTCAATGTGAGACAATATGACATGCTTTTGACTTACCTGGAAGCTACGCTATTTCAACATCTACCATCATTCCATTGTCCTTCCTCTTTGATCATAAACATTCTCTTTACATTGGCCACACTTAGTGAGTACAACAATGCAGACCTGTTGAGGAAGGAATTTGGAAATGCTTCTTCTGAAAAACCGATGCATTTAAGAGCACTTGCTATATTAGAGGCGCTCATTGGTGTTCTGAAGAACAAGAAAGTGCACAGTTCGAAGATCATTGATGGCTCTATAAACCCACTGTACATCGAACCTGAGTATCTTGCTAATACAGAACTTCAAGTTATACACTCCCTTGACTTTCTAGCTGATACCAAGACGAAGGCACTCAGATCAAGGACTCTCAAAGTGCAGAAGTACTATGACACGACCAGAGATATACTCGAAGAAGTCATCACAAGTCCACCATTGTCCCCAGAGCCGAAGGAAAAGGTGGTTGATCTCTCTCCACAGAAAAAGCAGCTCAGAATGGAACTTTCTAAGGTCATTGGAAAGGAAAAGGATGATAGTGATGATGACGAAGAGTGGGCTGAAGACGTATCTGATAAGAAATCAGCTCAGATCCTCAAAAACAAAAGATTTGATATATCATTGGGAGAAGGAAAGATGTTCAGTGCTCTTCGATGGGCATTACACTGCTCGAACTCTTCACGACCCCCAAAGAGAGAAGCCTGGAACATGTGGCAACCGATCTTTACACTGGTGCTGGACATCCTCAAGCTAGAGTTGGAGTCATATGAAGAGCTGAAGAAGACAAACAAACACGAGTATGTATCACAGACACTTACAGAGGCTTTCTTTGTCAGTCTGGGTAGACATAACTGGGCCGAAAAGTTCATGGATGCTATATTCCCTACTGCTAAAGACAAAGTGGAGCCGATATTTTCTAATGAGGCACAGGTTGCCAAATCGGTACATATTGTACCCAAATCATATCCAGAGAAAGGTAAACTAATCTCTTCTGATGCTGTTCCCTTGTTAAAAAGGATAGTTTATCTTGCGCTTGACTGGTCAAGGCTTCGAGTGGGTGACAGTTTAGGTCCCACATTAACTGGATTCACCATTCAGAGTATTTACTCTAAATGTGCCTTGAAACTACTGGATGAAGGTGACTTCAATGACATGCTCTACTGGTTCCATTTCAGTGAAGATGAAATCTCTGATAAAACCAAATCACTGTTCATGTTCCACACTTTGTCCAATATGTTGGTTCAGGTGACCACTTATGATTATCAGACAGAGGTTGATGAAGATTTCATTTTCTTGGATGGAACCAAAAATATAGAACTGTTATTTGAGAATTGCACTTACCAGACAAAGCACTACGACTTCGGTGTAGAGGATGGCCTCTGGGGACGGTCTGGATTCCAAGTTAACTACTCAAGAATAAATTTGGCCCTTTTCGTGATGTTCAGCATGTGGGTTTATTGGACCAAACCTGATCTAAAAATATCAGAAAAGAAACGTCTAATGAAGTTGGCCATTGCTGGCCAAAAGAGTAGACACAAAGTACTCACTGGTACTTCAAGTCTTGAAGTCGATGAAGATTACATACACCATCTGACAGATTGGTTGAAGCTACTATTGGATTGAATAAAACCAGGACGTGGATTTATCCATTATTAACGTAAATGCATATAATTTAAAGTATCATGATTCAACACGAATATGTACCAGACATCTAATAGCCTTCTCAACTGCAGCCACATGCCACGGCACCAACGAATCTCTAGGATCCGTAACGGAGTACAGCTCACCAATTGTCGACAGGTTTCTCAGCTGAGTCAAGAGGTTATGCATTAAATCCCAACTGGAGAATGTACTTGGGCAACTCAAAAGATTCACTTCGAAAGTCTCCAGCTTGTTGTTACTGTTTTTCACTGGTTTAATCAAGAAACCAGTCTTGACGCATAGACGTGCTGGCGTGTTGGCCAGCCCTGAAGCGTAATCTGTGATAAGGCCATGAACATTATCGCTAATATCGACAATTGTGGAGGCATCATCATTGCCGCGAGGCTCTGAAGGTGAATCATGGGCAGTCCCTTTTGCAATGGTGAACAAATCTGGAGAGTTGACCGGTTGTGGAGTGAAGATAGTAGACGGCGTTAATCCCGTTGAAGATCCGACAGTTGGAGCTGATTCCATCTTATTATTTCCCAAAGCACCATTAAAATTGTCTTCATGATTGAATAACTTATTGAATGGGAATCCTGTTCCAGAAGCAGTCAATAACAACCTTGGATTATGGTTTACAGAGACAACAATCAAAGTCATGTCTTTAGACTTGGAAGAAAGTCTTTTCAATTGTAGGAGTTCATCATCGGCAATCATACCATTGAGTCTAGTCAAAACTAGGTACTTACGTCCAGGTAACTTAGAAGCATAGGCCGTAGTGGTATCCCAAATCTCATCCATAATCCTTTCTAATGAATTTTTTGCCTTGGCAGCACCACTCCAAGCCTTGACTTTTCTGAAAGTACACTTGTTATCAGACCAAGCAGCAACACACCATTCCTTATCGACAGATCTTTCATATGCTAAGTGGATGAATGAGTCTTCTGCCATGATTTTCCCAGCTACAGGTTTATCAGTAAGCTGGAAACGGATTTTGGAAGGAGGTGGGGAGCTCAAAGTAGTGAAAGTCTCACTGACATCTCCGATATTGTTATAAATTGACAACGATAACCTTGTCAATCTGTTGATCGAGAGAACAGAGAATACTCCGTTATTCGTTATGAAGTTACTTGGAATGATTTTCAGAAACACTCGAACTTGGTGTTGTTTGCTATGTGTGATTCTCTTCTTCATCACCTCGAAAAGTCTCACAATCTCCACCGTAGACTTCAAGTCCTGGTCATAATCTGGGAAAATCACTAGGATGTCCTTTTGGGATTGGTTTCCTGTAGACATAGAGGCTACTGCGCCAGCTTCGATATCCAACTTTTCTTTGATACTGTCATCATCATAAGACATAGGCAAAAGTCCGTTTGATAACTTGCCTGTAGAGCTCATCTTCTCAATGAGTCCCAAGTGGGCCTTTTCGTAAATTTGGGTTAGAGATGTGAGGAAATAATCAGATTGTTCTGTGAGCTCTTGTGGATGGATCATCATCACCCTAATATCTTTCTGGCTCTTCAATGAACTAAAGCTCATTAAGTTCCAGAGATGCAATGCACTAGCATTCACCGATATCTCTTGATTTAATCTTTTTACTTTCACCTTAGGCTGTGGGATCAGGAACAACGATTTTGATTCTTCCAGAGTCTCAGTGGTTGTTTCCTTGTGTTGTGGTAAAGTTGTGATGAATTCGCTGCCTTGTGAATAATCCGGTGCCTTAAAGGATGACAATGGGGATTCGACTTCAGTCTTCAATGGCTTAGAGTATGGAATTCCCGAATATTCTGATAATGTGGTGGGATGGAAATCAGGGAACACCTGTGCAATTGCTCTCTGCAAATCTTCAGATTGATTTAATTCAAAGAACTCCTCTTTAGGGATTATATCACTGAGACAGCTATCATCCCAGACAATTTGGTGTAAAAGGGTATCAACCAGCTCATTTGATGTAACCTTCTCCAGTTTTGGAATGTCTGAATAGATATGTCCTGGGATTGTATGAAGTGGAATCATTCTTAACAAGAAGGGCAAGATGTTTGGATTACCGTTTGATGTCACACCAGGTGATAAGGATCCCTTGCTCTCCGGTAATACGTTTTCTAGAGATTGTACAATTGGTGTTCCTGTCTTCATTCTCTTTGATTCTGGTTCCAATGAGCTCTCCATTGCGGTGTCGTTCATATCAACAGCCATATTCGAAGGTGAGATCTGTGAAATTTCTGATGCACTATCTGAAACTTCATCCTCCTCGTAATCGTCATCTTCATCCTCTTCCTCGGAGTCTTCATCATCACCAGAATCCTTTCCAAAACTTTCGTCAAGAGTGGTCATCACTGTACCACTGTCCGACATTGCAGAAGGTGTCACGTCTTTTGGAACGTGGAATTTACCACCATTAGCATACTTGTCATCAACATTCGATTTGATTATAGGATTAAAGTTCAAAGGAGAGAAAAGACTTCTCTTCCTCGTGGCTGTTTTCGGAGACTGTATTGGAAGAGGTGCACCTGGGTCAGTGTAAGGTGGAGTGGAAGGGATCATCATTTCGTGCAACGGGATATCATATGGGTCTTCCATCTCTGTTTCCTTTCCCTCTACTGCTTCATCTTCATTTTCCTCTTCTTCTTCTTCCTTTGACTCGGGAAGTGTAGCTGTTGTTGTTGGTTCATCCTCATCCTGAGCTGTCAACAGCTCCAATTCCGAGGCAAGGTCGGCATGTAAATCTGCATCATCATCGTCAAGAATCATTAATTCGTTATCTGTTGTGGCTGAATCACCGTTTTGAACTGATTGGGAGTCTTCTTTGATAGGATCATCAAAAAAGTCAAATGAAGGGTTGTTACCGTCATCATCACCAAAGAGTTCTGCATCGAGATCATCCCATTCATCTTTTGTACTGTTGAGGTCTGTGTCTTCCTCCATATTAGATATAGGAATGGAAGCATTTTCCGGAGTTGGTTTATTTGATGGTGTCTCTATATGATGTGGATGATGTAACATTTCAGGATCAGCTGGGGTGTTGTTTGAAGTTGGAATATTGGATGGAGTCTTATTAGTTGCGGTGGTCTTCAGTTTGACAAAATCATCAATAAGTGAAAGTGGATCACTGAATTCGTGTACATAGTCAAACTCTGATTTCCTTAAAAGTTCTGCCTCCTGCACCAGGCATAGTTCTATTGGCCAAACTAGGAATTTACTATTGGGTACTGGCTTAAAGAAGTCTGCAACTTGAGCTGTCATGCCGTTCAGATGTGATAAATTTGGAACCAGCTTTATCCAAGAGCAACTATCGGTGTCAATGTGTATGCTGTGTAGTGTTTCTAAAAGTTCTGCTATTGAGCTTGCGTTAGAAGGTTTTGCCGTTGTAGATTCTTCTATCGTATTCCCAGTAAGATATGCTCTGATTCCAGATGGAGCAAGGTATATGGCATGTGAACGGTTGATATCGTTCTGTGTGAATGAGAGATTGGTCATGTTTTGTAAATTGTGTGTCTTTGTCGTCAATGATACTAGAAGATCTCCATTCTCCACCAATTTAGGCTCGACCTGTAGAAATTGATCACCCTTTGGGAGAAGACCAGCATTACCAAAGGGAACAATTTCCTTTCGAGCTGTGAGAGAAATTAAAAGCATCCGTTTCACAGCCTTAATGAAAGTTGCACAAAGAAGACTCAAAAGACTCGACGGTGTCCCCGTGTTGCTCTTATACATGTTCTGTGGCTCGAATGTCTTAGTTGGCGACTGTGTAAGTGCAAATCTTGGATCCGGTGTAGGCGGCTCTTCTCCATTGAGTGAAAAGACCCAAAATTCCTTTGAATGGAGCACTGCAAGTACTTTAGAATTGGTCTTTCGTAGTTGAATCTCTGCATCGAGTAGCGATTGATCGTCATTGGTGGACGAGCTAAATACAATGTACTTCACCTCGGGGACTTTGGCCTGATTATCGTTAGTATCACTGTAACTTTCTGTCACTTTGATGGGTTGGGAGGACTTACCAAACGATAAAAGTTTGTAGTCGCCGCGAGGATATCCAAACCGCTCATTACCGGTTCTCTTTTATATTATGAATTGTTCTTCGAGTTTCTGTTGTGAATTGTGGGTTCCGTATTGGGCTGCTGATGCGCTTCTTCCTCCCCCGTTGACAACACTCCGCGCTGGGAACTCGCAGCGCGCGGGTGGTGAGTGTCCCATAACCACCTCGTGAACTGCCTTGGTCTCCCAGGCAACCGGGTCTACAGGCCATATTATTTACTCTCTATTCGTTAATTATATTACAAGGACAATGGGTTTTTCGGAACGGTTCTTAGTTCTTCAACTTCTCAGTCTGACCGGACAAGAGTGTGAAAGATGGAGCAGAAAGCTTTTCCTGACCCTTAAGGAAATCCAACTCGAGCACAAAGTTGAACTCGATCAAATTGGCGCCAACGCTCTTGATAAGCTCTTCAGCAGCCTTAGCAGAACCACCAGTGGCGATGATATCGTCCATAACAACGACATTAGAACCCTCTGGGATGGCCTCAGTCTGCATCTCAAACTTGTCTGGGCCGTACTCCTTCATGTAAACGGCAGATGCGGTCTTACCTGGCAACTTACCAGCCTTTCTGATAGGAACGAAACCAGCACCAATCTCCAAGGCAACAGCTGGACCAAAGAGGAAGCCTCTAGCCTCCAAACCGACAATGTAGTCAATTCTGGTTTCTGGGAAAGCAGACTCCAAGTGCAACTTGAAAGCTCTAACAAGCTTCTTGAAAAGGATTGGAGATCTGAAGATTGGAAGGAAATCCTCAAAGAGAATACCCTCAGATGGGAAGTTTGGGTACTGGTGCAAAGCGCCCTTCAACTCCTGGGCAATGGCCTGAATCTCTTGAGCTGGCATGTCTATTTGCTTGAAATCGAATTTTAATCAAAAAAAAAAAAAATCCTTTATCTCTTTGAGATTACGTCGGTGATGAGCTTAAGCACAAAAAATTTCATGTGCCAACTTTTTTTTTTTTTTTTTTTTTTTGGAATTTTTAACCACGGGGGCACAGCTGATCCTTACATTACGTCGATATACGGCTTTCTTTTTCGGTAAGTACGCTAAGACACTTTTGAAAAGTGGATGATATCCAATTATTATAATGCTGTTGAAATGGCTCAAATTCAAAATACAGGGGAGCATAATTTTTTTGTAGTATACATTGCGACATTCTTCAAAACGTTCGTCGTGCGTCAAGTATCGGGAATCTCCGGCACGGAAACGCTCGAAACATCTTCCCAACCATTTTTTTTTTCTATGCTAAGTCCTCCCCAACCTGTGGTTCGGTGACATTGTGTTAGTGTTTTTGTACAGTCTCATTATTCGCTACTCCGGTTGGTATAGTTTCCTCTATCTTAACATCATTATCAGTAGTAGGTGCTGTTGAATCACTTTCGTTACCTTCACATGATGAATAGTTCGAACCTGGAGGAGACATGGATGCTGCAGATGATGATGAAGAGAAATTCACAGAGGCACTTCTTTTTAAGAACTCATTTTCTTTTCTTCTTGTGTTGTGTAGCTTTTGTAATTGAAGCTTACGTTCTTGTGAGACTTGTCCCGTGAATGTAGTGATGTAGTAAACACCACCGGCATCTGTCCAACTAACACACCCAGACCCGAATTCGTGTTTCTCCACTAAGAACCTTGAAAGAAAGTCATCGTCAAAGTCATGGTATCTGGCTTCTGGGATCACTTTCTTCAAACTGATAATCTTTGTACCAGCCTTAAGGTCCATGAATAGCTGTAATGTCTGCTTATTCAAGTCCGGTGTAAACAAGAAATTATTCACCAATATCACATCACAATCTTTAATAATCTTCAGCACTGGTGGATTATCAACAAAACTCTGGTCACCAAACAACTGTACATATCCAGGTCTGATACCAAAGAGTTTAGCTCTATCAACAAACATAACTTCTTGTCTACTGGCAAGGATTGAACAATTATTCATGATCTCGACACCATAACTCTCACATCCATATTCCAAAGCAGCTTGAATGGTAACATTTCCAACACCAGAACCTAGATCTATGAACTTGTGTGAACTATTCACGCCACATTGATCAAACACCTTGGAGATGAACTTTGGTAACAATTCGCCGTAAACCTCATTAGAAAATGCTTTATACGACTTGAGGGTGTGAACTTTGGGAGACACCGCACGGGAATAGACTTGGTTGAGCAACTCATGGAGACACATTCGAGAAAAGGTTTTCTTCTGTTGTAGATGTTTAACTATTTCACCTGATTGATGAAGCTTAGTCATGAACTCTCTGAACTCGTTGATGACATGTATGCAGGATGTGTAGTCCATATCGAAGAAAGCCTTTGAATAACGGCCAACCATGGAAGTGTATGGAGCATTTGGATTATAAAGTTTCAATTTGTGTTCATCAGGAAGATAGCAGAACGATACAAGTTCCATCAATCTACCAATCTCTTCTAATGGATCAAGGTAGAAGTCTTGTGATTCCAACAGGAAATAAAGTTCCTCGACAAGGGGAAATACCGGTGTTGGGAACATCAAATCCATTGGCTCCAATCCTGTATACGGTCTATACTTTTTCACACTAGCCTTCTCGGCACTATTTTGGATAATCAACTTTGCTGGTGTGAACTCCACTTGAGATGGTGTCATTGTATACGTTTTATCGTCATAGACTTCCTCGATAAAGAAACGCTCTCTGATTGGTAGTTCAACGTCTTCTCTCCATCCCTGTAAGAAAGGAGTATAACCGTCAACCAATATTGTTTCTTCCTTCACAATTCTCTTCTTGACCATCTCCGGTTCCTCAGGATCAGGACTTTCAGATTCTTGCACCATAGAGAGTTCGTGCAGTTTCCGTCTCTCTGCTAGCAGTTTTGCCCTCTCTTGTCTCTTTTGTTCTTTTATCTTTTCTTGCAACTCTTTCTGTTTCCTTTTTTCTTCCCTCTCTCGTTCTTTTTTGGCTTTTTCCTCTTCTTTTCGAATTCTTTCTTCTTCTTTTCTAGCCAATTCTTCTTCTTTGCGTTTTCTTTCCCTTTCAGCAATCTGTTTGGCTCTGTTTCTTGCCTCCTCTTCAAGTGTCTTATCGTAACTATCTTCCTTTTCAGCTTTCACTTTAAGTGCCTGTTTCTCTGCTTGTTGATACATCCACTGGTCCCATTCAGTTAACAAGGCAAGTTCTTTGGGGATATTACCTTTGATCTCATCCTTGATATGGAAAACCTTACCGGACGATCTCGTGTTTCGTGACGTGGGAGTATCCAACCGGCTATCACGCAATCTGCGTCTCACCATGAATCCATTACTTCTTGTAACTCTACTGGACTCCTCGGGAGCTTTGGATGGTGTATTCTTCTTGTGTTTCTTGGCCGCTGGTGAGTTACTATTTGCATTTGACGCTAGTGCGCGCGTCACCACCGATGTTGACCTAGTTGGTGAGCTTCTTTTGCTCT
This sequence comes from Petasospora bimundalis, assembly GCA_030569745.1. NCBI lineage: Eukaryota > Fungi > Ascomycota > Saccharomycetes > Phaffomycetales > Wickerhamomycetaceae > Petasospora > Petasospora bimundalis. The sequence continues at coordinate 54,226 of JAJMLR010000013.1, forward strand.
TCTGGCGCTGCGGCGCCATTTTTTGTAGGATGTCGCAAAGGGAAGAAAATATTCTGGCGGTCAACTGTGTAATTATCTGGGCGACTCGTTGAAAGTTGACGCCTTGTTTGTAAGATCGTTCAGGGTGGCCCCTTTTGTTTGTTGATGTTGTTGTTGTGGAGTGAGAAGATCTAAAGCGCGGGTAACTTTTTGATTTTGCAGCAAGCGCGTCCCCTTCGAGCTCGAAGACAACAACAACCGTACATCTCCTTGTTTCTTTTTTTTTTCTGGCTACACTTTATATGTTAAAGACATCTTTTTTTTTTCTCCTTCTTCATTTACGATAATCTATTGAGTTTCCCTCTTTCAATGTCCAATCAATTGGCTCCTCTCCTTGTTCGATGAGCCATTCATTGCACTTTCTGAAATGATTTGCATCGAAGAACCCTCTTCTCGCACTGAGTGGACTGGGATGTACGGTCTTTAATACGTGGACGCGTTTAGTATCGAGTTTTAGCTTTTCAACTCTTTTTTGTGCTGGAGTTCCCCATAGTAGTAAAACGACCTTCTTATCATTTTCCACAACGGCTTTTTTAATGACTTCCTCCGTGAATTGTTCCCATCCTCTTTTGGCGTGACTATTAGCCTCGTGTGCCTTAACTGTCAAACATGCATTAAGCATTAGTACACCTTGTTCGGCCCACTTGGTCAAGTCTCCAAGTTTTCCCGGATTTTCCCATTCAGGATAATCTATTGCCAATGCCTTGTACATGTTTTTCAAACTTGGAGGTGGTGGAGTTGGCTTCTTAACAGAGAAAGCTAGTCCATGTGCTTGATTGTCATTATGATATGGGTCTTGACCCAAGATCACCGCTTTTACTTTATTCAAAGGTGTCAGACGGGACCAAGAGTATATATCATTCTTTGGTGGGAATACTTTAACATTTGCCTTTTCTTGTGACAATAAAAATTGTTTGAGAGAGATGAAATATGGTTTGGTGAACTCTTTATGAAGGGCTTGAAACCAAGATTCTTCCATTGTTGTAATCTCGAGATCAAGTAATAGGAGTTGTTCCGTTGTTAGTTTTGATGCAAACTCCTTTTTAAATTCCGAATTAACACAATCATCCAATTTCAACTGTTGTTCGTCTGAGATCTTCAATTCCTTGGAATCAACATCTTTAGGAGATGACTTCTTGAAGAACGAGGTTATTGACTTTGTAGGTGTTCCCTTAGGTTTCTTCTCTGGAAGTTCATTTGTCAACACAGAGAGGGGCCTCTTTAGTACTGTCATTTTCCCAAGAATATTAACCTCCTTTTGGATCAAACGGATCATACAAACTAAAATAAACAATTAAAAACGTTGTAAGAACAAACGCGTCTATGCATTTTGCGGTTAAGCGTGGAAGAGGGCTCAAAACCTTTGGACCAGGGGGACCACGGCACATTAACGTGTGCTCCATCCCTTTAAAAACACCATCCAGCACATCATGAAGTTCATATATTCATTTCTTCAATCCAGTAAAGAATATTAAAACCAGTAACCTACTAAAATCATTCTCCTTGCCCCCCCCCCGGAGTTTTATTATAGGCATCCTCGGTTTAATTTGCCCTTAGTGTGCCCCGTCCAGGATCACCCCAGAATGTCAAAAGATTAGCATGTGGAAACCCTCAGCCGGACAGTTAACGGCTTCAAATTGTGTTGATAAAGGAAACCATACAGGATAATTTGAAAATAGCAAAAGGGGATAATTCAATTGGTTCAATTGATCTTTACATTTATTCAAGGTCAGAGTCATTTATTCACACCTCCCCCTCCCCCCGGTTCAGTGGCAAGCATTTGAAAGCTCCTACCCGAATCACGCTGGTCAAAAAGAACAAACATAAAGAGCACAAAACTCCTCGAAAACGATTGTCTTTAAAGCTTCATATATTCGCTTATTAGCAAGATACCCATTCAAGATGGCTGAAAACAACCCGAATAACACTGGTAACAGGAAGATTTTAAGCCCACCACCAACAGCATCGAGTACTGCGGACTCAAGAACCGTTAGAAAGCAACGTTCCAGGATCCTCGGAACACCGTCAACACAAGACCTCAACACTAAGTTTAACAGTGATAAAGCCAATCTAAATGAAACCGTAACTGCATCAGTCAATGAAGACTCAATAGATCGCAAAAGTCCAATACCACCACTTGTACAAGATAGTCCACAAGTTAACATTGAAAACGCATCAAGGGATACAACCCCACCATCGACCGAACCCCAACAGGATCCTGAACGGAATGGCAGCTTATCAGTTTCACCAAGGAGAGAAAGCGTATGGTCAATGTGGTCTCGAAGAACATCGCGTGATACACGGCCAACACCAGCGGTAACATCTATTTCAACAGAACCAACCTCAACTGCCCCATCTATCAAGTCAACTAAATCTAATAAATCCCTTATATCTGAAGTTGATCAATCGCAGCAGGATCAGTCTTTGCAACAGCAAGATGTTAATCAAGAGCCACAATTGTCTACAACAAATGCAACAGATAGTGCTAGTATTAAGAGCAAGGACTCAGTTGAGAAGAAAGAAGCACCAGCCAGCTGGATTGGATGGAGGAAACCATCGGTGACCTCTTTCAAAAAGGCAATTGATGAAGATGCCTTAAACACAACTGATCAACTTAAAGACGTTGTCACTGATACGCCTGATCGGTCTACAACAACTGCAGCTGAAAATCGCAAACCAAAGGATCGGACAAGCTCATGGTCACTTTGGACCAATCCTACAACTACAAATCAAAAAGAACGCCCTTCATTATCCAACATCCTCCTCTCTGGTAATGGTGAAGCTATTCTCTTTGAGCCAACAGATCATGAAGTGGATGCCACTAAGAAACCAAGTCAACCAAATCGTATTCCAAATAGAGTCATTCCCGGATTTGAAAAATCATTACCTCCATATACTACAGCAACGTCATTGATCAACAACGTAAATAGACTCCGTCATACACTTGGTTTTGATGTTGAGGATCCCAAACATCTTTATCGTACACAAACACGTCCAGGTGGTATTAAGAAGGTTCTAATCATTGGTGTTCATGGATTCTTCCCAACCAAGGTGTTGAGACCTCTCATTGGTGAACCTACTGGTACTTCCATCAAATTTGCAAATGAAGCAGAAAAGGCTATATGGAGATGGGCAAAACGTGAAAAACTTGATATTTCTGTACAAAAGTTGGCGTTGGAGAAAGAAGGTAAGATTTTTGAACGTGTTGAGTTCTTTTATGAGGTTATGAATAAGTGGAAGAATGATGTAGATTCTGCAGATTATATCTATTTTGCTGCCCATTCACAAGGGTGTCCAGTTAGTATACTTCTACTCTCTAGATTGATTGAAGATGGTGTTATCTCCTTGGAAGGTAAAAAGATCAGTTTGTTATGTATGGCTGGAATCAATAATGGACCATTCTATGGTGCAGATCAAAAATTATTTGTTCGTGCTTATTCTACAATTGAAAGTGATTCACTCATGGAGTTATTCCAATTTCAAAACTTTGAATCCGTTCATTCACGAGAGTTCCTCCAAGCTTTACGAACCGTTATTGCTCATAACGTGAAAATCACATTTGTTGGATCAATTAATGATCAATTGGTTCCACTTTACTCATCAACTTGTCTTCACGTTCGTCACCCAAACATTTTCAGATCGACATATATCGATGGAAGTTCAAATACTCCTGAGTTTGTCTCTAGAGCTGTGGGTATGGCCAATCAACTTCATAATATTGGTCTTAGTGATCATGGTGTTATCAAGGAGATCTCAAACTCACTTGCTGGTCCACTCACAGGTGGTGGTCATTCAAAAATTTATAATGACCCTCAGGTATATGACCTTGCCATTAGTTTCTCTCTATATACATCTGATTTGAAATATCAAATACCATTACATTTCAAACCATATGTCATTGAACAATTGGGTATTAATCCATATCATCTTCCTTGGTGTATGCGTGGTTTACTATTTGAGGCCCGTGCTAATGTTAAAGACGCTAATGAGGACATTGAAAGGTTATTTGAAGAATTTGAGAATTGGAAACCAGAGACAAAGCAATTGAAAGATATGAAGTATAGATTAAACGGTATCAAGAGCAAGCTTTGAAGAGTCCTCATATACCATGACTCTACATTCGTCATACATTCATCATTCATATATATATATATTCATATAATATATATATATATATTATTTATATACATACAATTGGTATCATTCTATGTAGAAACCAAAAGATTTCTAAGTAAGAAATCACAGTGAAGGTTGAAGAGATGGTACGTGTGGCCCCTAACCGAATTTCGCGAAAATCCTCGTTGCTACGCCCAGCAAAAGGCCTAAAAACATCAACACATTTTCTCCATCGTTTTTAGGGGGGAAGAGAACCCTTTGAAAAAAACAGTAGCATCAACACACAACGGGCGCTTCAGTAACCCCAGCAGATAAGAAACACAATTTCATACTTTTAAAAGGCACATCATCCGCTAACACTGCTACCCGCCCTTTCCAGACCTGTTTGCCGCCCGCTCCGTCCACCACACCCGCAACGCCCCGCGCTCTGAAACGCCCAGCACAGCTCAAACCGCCCAGAAGATCCCGCCAACCCCTGCTTGCCAACGATGGGTAACTCCTCCTCCAAGCAGAAGGACTCGCTCAAGACGTACCCATCATTCACAAGATCAGACACACAAAATTCGACAAAGTCGTCTCGTTCAATCCGCTCCAGGAGGTCGCAGTCCCGGGACTCGGATACCTCGTCGTTCAAGACTGCTGGGGAGTCGCCGTCGATGCTCCCCAACACACCACTCGCTTCTAGAAAGAATTCTTCTAACAACGTTGTACAGGGCCAAACAGCACAGAATGCCTCATATATATACGAAGGTGACTTGCCTACACTGAACGTTACTTCTCCAGAGGGCGTCTCCAACTTAAATCTTCCACCGTCTATGATGCAAGTTGAGCCAAAACAACCTATTTTAAGAACAAACAGTGACGCACAGGACGATCTACTGAACTCAGTTCGCCAGGGAGATGGCTCAACATCTGGCGATGTGATAATTGATATAAATCAGACGGCCAATCCAGGAGCAATGGATATACCCACTGCAAGTCGAAAGTCATCTTTTTCAAATTATACAACACCATTCCAATCACCAGTACAGAATAAACCATCAGTACTTTCATCCCAGGGGAACTCTATTGACATTGAGGAGCTGATTCAGAAATTGCTTGACGCTGGTTACTCAGGGAAGAGAACTAAGAGTGTCTGCCTCAAGAACTCTGAGATTGCCCTCATTTGTGCAAAGGCTCAGGAGATTTTTTTATCACAACCAACATTACTTGAATTATCCACCCCAGTGAAAATTGTGGGTGACGTACATGGACAATTTGGTGATTTGATTAGAATGTTCACAAAGTGTGGATTCCCACCTGCTGCTAATTATCTGTTCTTGGGTGACTACGTTGATCGTGGTAAGCAATCCCTGGAAACAATCTTACTTCTCTTGTGTTATAAGATCAAATACCCAGAGAATTTTTTCCTCTTGAGAGGAAACCATGAATGTGCTAACGTTACAAGAGTGTATGGATTTTACGATGAATGTAAACGTCGTTGTAACATTAAGACATGGAAAGTGTTCATTGACACTTTTAACACATTACCATTGGCGGCCATTGTTGCCGGTAAGATCTTTTGTGTTCACGGAGGCTTATCACCAGTGTTAAACTCTATGGATGAGATCCGTAACGTTAACAGACCTACGGATGTTCCAGATTTCGGACTGATTAACGATTTGCTTTGGTCTGACCCATCGGATGCCCAAAATGAATGGGAAGATAACGAACGTGGTGTGTCATACTGTTTCAACAAGGTTGCCATCAACAAGTTCCTTTCAAGGTTCGGATTCGATTTGGTATGTCGTGCACATATGGTTGTCGAAGATGGATATGAATTTTTCAACGATCGATCATTGGTTACAGTGTTCAGTGCTCCTAATTACTGTGGAGAGTTTGACAATTGGGGTGCAGTTATGTGTGTATCCGAGGAATTACTTTGCAGTTTTGAACTTTTGGATCCATTAGACTCAGTTGCCTTAAAGCAAGTGATGCGTAAAGGTAAACATGAGAGAAAGATTGCCAATTTGGTTGCTATTCAAGGAGGTTCCGGAAGTAATCATGGCAGTTTCTCTGCTAATTCATGAATGAATGAGAAGCGTTTTTTTTTTTTTGTTAAATTATTAATGAAGAATTCTAGGGGGAGTGATTATTGTGTTGTTCTTTTGTCCAGTGTATCATTTTACTGATACAGATTATTTCAATTCGTTATAAATATCTTTTTTGCTACATACGTTTGTGGGATCATATCCCATAACGATTCATGTTTTACATATCATACGGGGATGGAGAAGAAGAGAAAACAACAAAAACAAGGATTTTGATTTTACTTTTATATTTATATAATAACAAGGAAAAGCCATTAATTGGTTGACGTGATATCTCGTAAGTATATAGAATCTCTCTCTCTCTCTCAGTATGTGAACATCAATCGTGCCAGCCCATATCATTAGAATTGTTTTCTTTCTTTTTTTTTTCTTGCTTTCAATCATTTGTTATTCTCCATACAAAACGTTATTGACATCTGTAATCCTTAAATCATAAACACCATTTGTCTCCTGCCATCCGTACTTTTCAATATTGTTCTCCAATACTGCATCCTCATCTGCAATTGCATTAAGTGCATCCATCTTGATGGTCTCAATTTCAATGTTCCAAAATTGTAACGCGACATACGTATATAACATGGCCATAAGCACAAAACTGCTTATGCTCAAGGACCACCAACGGGAAGGATAGTAGTAAATACCAACAGTATTCAGAAGCCATTTGGGCGTAAGTGTCCAAGCCAGCCAGAAGCAGTGGGCAAGAGTAACTAAGATGTACATACCATACCCTTTATATTCTGTCAGTGGTGTGACCTTGTTCGATATTGTGACATCCGATTCACGTGCAAGGATATCTGTAAGCTTGTAATGCGGTTGTGGTGCCGTCTTCCTGTTGATGATGTCCTCATACTCAAAGACTCGAGGCTTGGTGGGCCCGCCAGAGATCCTATTGGGTACGGGCGTAGACGGTAATGTACTAAGCGATGACGTCGAATATGACGGTTGTAGCGTTATTTCGTGCTTCTTTCTATGTAACATAATCTCTGTTTGCGTGTGTTTAATTCTTCGATGGCTTTAGTGGAGATCATCGTCTGTTGACGTTTCGATTGTTTTTATCATCTTCGCGGGCTAATGAGAAAACTATGGGGAGAATACAAAAAAATGCTAATTTATTACATCCCGGATGGGGGGGGGGGGAATAAAGATAATCATAAACTTCGTTGCTTGTGAAATCACTGAGACGTTTTGGTCTCGGATTTATTGTTGTAGGTTTGACTGAGATTGCCAAAGTACCCACGGCCTCGGCCACGACCCCTCGGAGCTCCACGACCTCGAGAACCACCACGTCCTCTAGAAGACGATGGTCTTTCTTGGGAGGTCTCAGTGGCACCTTTATCCGCTGTTTCTGAGGTGACTGCCGGTGATGTGCCGTTTGGAGATGAGGAAGATTCTCTGGTAGTACCGCTACTGCCTCCAGGTCCACCACGGCCACCACGGCCACCACGGCCTCTCTTGGGTTTTGATCTTGGTGCCTCAGTGTTGTTGCTGATAGAGTCACCCATTTTCATTGCTCTTGGTTGTGACTTAATAGGTGGGCTGTCTTCGGTAATATCTGGAGTATTCTCAGTAGAGGTTGTTGAAGCTGTTGTAGTATCCTCTTTTTCAGCTCTTTCTTTAAGTTGTTTCTCCTTCTTCAACTTGTTTCTCTCCTTCTTCTTCTGTTTCTTCAAATCATCAATCTGCTCCTGTGAAAGGTTATTCTCCTGTTTAGTCTTGATATCCTTTCTCGTTCTCTCTCTAACAGCTCTTTCTCTAACCGGTTTCTCTCTAGCTAATCTCTCCCCCTTAGTTCTCTCATTCAGTTGGATTTTCTCTGGTTCAGTCTTCTTTACATCTTCCTTGATTTCTGAATATGTATCAACTCGCTTAATAAGTTCCTTCTTTGGAACACTTTTCGTTGTTTCTCTCGTCGTTGTGATAGCAGAAGCTTCCTCCGGAGCCGATTTAACCTCTGGAGAGGCAACTCTTGATTTTCTCGGCTCAGCGTGTTTTCTTTTCAAAATAACAGTCTTCTTACCGGTATCCTCAGTTGCAGTGGATTTCTTCTTTGAGAATGGCGCAGCATCGTCGGTGTTCAAACCCAGTGGGTGAGATTTTGGAGGTGATGCAACTTGTGAATACGTTGATCCTGAAGTGATACCACCCCAAGCCGATACAGATGGTTGAGTTGCAGGTCTCAATTCTGGTTTAGTTGGTTGAGAGTTTTTTGGTAATGACGACTTGGATGATGGTTTTGGTGGTAAAGTTTCTGGCTTGGATTCGGATTTTGGAGTGTCTTGAGAGTGTCCTAGTGTTCTGAAAGTGGTGCTATTGATCTCTAAAGCTTGAAGCTTCTTTTCGAGTTCAAGTTGTTTAGACAAAGTGTCCACTGGTCTTGCATTTCCAAATGGATTGGATTTCTTTGGTGGAGGAGCTGGGGATGCAGGATGCAGTGGTGGGAGTGGATGTTCACGTAGTGGTTGTTGTACCGATGGGAATGATCTATGGTAATTGTTATTGTGATCCATGTTGTTGGTTGCAACAGATCTTTGTAACAATGCCGGGATAGTTGGTCTTGGATTAGATAATCTTCGTCTCGAGATTGAAACTGCAGGATCATCTGATTCATTACAACTTTGATTTATATCTGCATACATTTTGAAATCACCAAAGTTTGTCTCTTCGATTCTGAGTTTACCATAACCATTATCAATATAAATGTCAAACCATTTTAGTACTTTGTCATATTCACCAGGAGTAGCCAATTCTACAAATGCAACTTTTTTTCTCTTGTTTAATGCATTTGGAGCCTGTTGATCAATTTCCCAAAAGAGTTTAAGCTTCACAAACTTCATAAACCGAGATTCGAAAAGTTCTTCAATGTGTTCATTTCCAAAATAAGCTGGTATGTTTGATATTCTCACAATATATGGAGGACCAGTCTGACCAAGATGATGATCATGGTATTGACCATGCATTGGACCACCTCGTGGTGCCATGTTACCGAACTGTGATTGGTTATGCCCATAGTTCTCATGGTGTGGTCTTTGGCCCATCAATGGCACGCTAATAGAGCTTGGGTCAAAGTCATCATCAGCCCAACTAACACCACCGCCAAGTGCTGTTTAGATATATGTTAATTGTCTGTTAAACAAGTTGATAAAAGTCCAAAGTTATAATGGAAAGAATGCACTTACATTTGTCTAGTATGAACTCTTGAAGAGAGAGCTTTTTCTTAGATGCTGCATTGTGTTTGTTAGTTGATCATTTATCTTCAAATGATTATGAAGTTTGTACAATAAGTAATTATTTGTTTTTTTGCTTCATAAAGAGCCAGCATTTCATATAATCATCATATAACTTCCATTAACACTCACCCATTTATCACAGTGATTGAATAGCAAAAGAATCCTGGATGATTTCCTTTACTTCGGCCCTTGTTAAAGCCGTTGCGGTTTACCGGTAAGCGCCCCTTTGTTTTGGTGATGGAGCATTTCGGAGCGCGCGCAAGCTGCCCGCTTTCCCAATTGGGACACACATGCCGTAATTGCAGTGTACATATATGGTTATGTAGCACTGGACTGCCAAATGCGGAAGTGCACCCCGCAAAGGTACCAATAAAGCAGTGGTAATTTATACACACCAGCAATGGTAATTTATAGTAGAGCAGTTGAAACCACTGCAATTAGTAAATTAACAGTAATTTAACAGTAAATTACCAGTAAATTTTGTTTCCCTAAACAACTTGAAGAATACAGAGATCATAGTAGAAAGCCATTAGAACCAATTCTCTCTTCCCATTTAAGATCTGTATATTATATTATATATATTATTATATAATTATTATATATATTATTATAACAGTGAATACGTGGACTGTTAAAACAGCCTGTGCTTCTGATGGTGTTCGTGCCGAAAGGAACAAAACAAAATAACGCGTCTCAACGCGAAAACGCACGTCTGTGCCTTTGTTTACCTTTCACGCAAAGAATAAAAAAATTCTCCTTTTCTAATATATAGTTAATTTATAGGATATTTGAATTAATCGTCTTTATTATATAGAAGATCTGTCTCTATTATATATAGGAAATAGAAAAAAACCCCATTAGAACATCGTTGAGGGTGTGTATGTGTGTGGGGGGTCCAGATGGTCCAGGAATCTCGCATATGCAAGGTCAGCTGGCGTACCTGCCAACGGACCTTCCAAGGAACCAGGCCAATAATTTTTATTGCGTTCATTCTACATTCCAATTATATACCTTCCCGGTGGGGGGCTGTTGCACTGATATAAAACTACAGGCTTTCGCTCTGCTTTTTCAATCTTTGTTCCATATCTTAAGGGCCTAAAGGCAAAAGCGGATTAATGTTGGGTATCTTCAGACATAATACTCCTCAGAAGCGTGTCTCGTCAGCAGACTCTCTCGAGGGGAATCTCACTGTATTGGACCCGCCAGTTCTTGATGGAGTCCCATACTATGCTAACGGCTATTCAGATGAAACATTTACAAGAAAGTCAGTTGCTTCTCAACAGTTTGGTCATATAGCTCAAAAGCATGCACTTGATTTTACAAAACGTGCTGCACAACAAGACAACACATCTCCTACAAACTCTGAGTTCAGTGATAAGAGTTATAACCTCGTGTCCAATGGTTTGAAAGGAGAACAGGAACGTAATATGATCTTGGAAGAACAAGTAAAGATGTTATCTCATCAAGCTGCAATTGCCCTGGATAAATTATCAGAAGTGTATAAGGAAAATGAACATGTGAAAGAGATAAACAGGGTATTGAAAGAGGAAAATGAAGTTTTAGTTAAGAAAGCAAACAATATTTCTCGTGTTAATCGTCAAGCTTCAATTGCATCTTCATTGTCAAATAATAGTCTTTTCTCAAATGATCATGGTATGATGTCTCAGGCAAGTTCAATGACTTCACTTAAATCACATTTGAGACAAAATTCACTACCTATTGATGAACTCTCTAACAACTTTGGAAAAGAGGTAAACACTCTTAAACAACAACTTATCTATGCAAATAGGGAACTTGCACAGAGTAAAGAAGAATTAAAACTTCTCTCTGAGGAATCAGTGAAATTGAATCAACAACTCGACAACAATAACAACATAATGGAACAACTCAAATCTCAGATCCAAGAACTCAGAGCACTGCTTGAGGCTTCAACCAAGGAGAACTCGAAACTTTGGAGACATTTCTCTACAAAGAAAAAACAAACTGACTTCGAACTTCAACAGTGTAAAAAGCAATTAGCAGATCTAGTCGAACAGTTGATGTACAGACAACAACAGGATATCAAACTCAGAGAAAGACTCCTGAAGTATGATGAGTGTAATGTTGATGTTAGAACTACAACAAAGATGCTTACTGGTATATAATACTTGCAATTGCTATTTATGAATTTTAATGAAGATATGTGTTTGAGAATATCCTAGTAGTTATATTTTAGCTGAGAAATAGACCAAGAGCACAAAATATGAAGGCAACTGAATCAAAAATGTTTGCGAAATACAAACAGATCCTAAACCACCATCCAATTTTTACTTCCACTGCATAGTTCAACATCTCTTTAGAGAGCTCCGTCTTGGCGCTTTCATATGCACTCCAAGAGTCACCAAGAATACTTAGGCCACAGCTAGAAACACAGAATAGAGAAATGCATAATACTGCAAATAAGAGCCACACATGGACTGTGGAATCGGATCGATATACAAAGGCACAAAATGCAAGGATCCCGAGTAATAAAGCAACTCCGTGCAGAACAGGTGAAATAGTTGCCTCTGCTAGCACACTCAGACCAGAGGTTGATAATAAGTTGGATGAGGTTTCATTTAAAGCATTCCCAGTAGACCCAAATGATGGTGTTACTTCATTGGGATATTTACGCTGGACTGACGCATTATATATTTCCGTCAAATTGTTCCAGTGGGTTTTCTCATCGTACTTGATACACTCCATTCTCTCGAACGACTCCGATTCTGAGTAGCAAAAACCTTTAAGTCCAAGACGGATAAAACTCGGCAATTCGAGTGTAGAATTTTGTTCTGTGTTCCAATTGAGAGAAGATGCATTAATTGCTCTTATATTCTCCAGCTGGTAGATATAAGTCACTGGGTTTGAACTCGGAGAAGTAACTAGTGGTAAAATACTCATGACCATTGCACATAATAGGAGACTCAAAGTAACATACAGTGTAGCACAATAGGAAGCACATCTATGATTTTTAGTTTTCTGCAAGCTCTCCCTATCAATACCTTCTAGAGCATACCAATTCAGAGGTAAGTTCGGATCCCTCGGTGGCTGAGGAATCATACCGATTTCTTCATTTTCTTCTTCCATGAAGAAAACAACTTAGTTATTTTTCTATTTTGTAAAAACTTTCAGGTAACAGAGAGTGTGATACATTAGAGTATTCATATTGTATATTCTATTCAAGTGTAACCATTGCTTAAGGGTAATTCAAAATCTTAGTTTTTCTGTCAACAAGCTTCCTAGGCAGTTTTTCTGTCTAGTTATTCCAGAAAACCCAGAAATCGTTAGATGAAGGTCTGGCACCAGCGATCACCTACAAAATTACAAGACCCATGATAGAATCTGATTATTATTTATCATATAACTGAAATATCTGATTCATTTATATCGATAGGTTATAAATTCTAGATTAGACTGGCAATTCACTCAGGCTGGTGAACTTATATCATCCTTCTTTCCCTCACCCGCAAAGATATAGCAAAAATAGAAAATGAAAGCTAATGAAATAGTCACAAACGATATTAAATCACTGACAAAAGTGAACCGAGATGTCGCCAAAAATTTCTCTCCGATTTTAACAGATATACCAAAAGTACCAAATGAATCGTTGAAGGGAGCACAGTATTCATTCTCTAAATTTTTCAGGTTACTTATAGGAAGTGAGATAAGTTGCGTTACACCAATGTTGGCCGCCAATAACCAACAAAGTAGAATTCCCCTTAATTCTTTGTGCGACAGAATCAAAAAGAGGACAGCTAAAACACAATTAGTCATACGTATAATGTTTCGACGGCCTTTAAGATGGAACGATGAGATGGAATTTCTGTTTTTAACAACGTATCTTGATACTCTTGGCCAAGGAAATCTCACTTGGTCTTTTGACAGCTTCACTCCAGTTGCTGACTTGAACAGCTCAGCGTAGATAAATTCTAGAGAATCCTCTCCACGCTTTGGATCGTATTTTTCACATGCTGAGTTCTTGAAAGAGGGATCATCATCTGTGCATACCGTTACCATTTCGTTGGAGTAAATTTGAATGAAGTTTGGGATCCCTGTGAACTGGCCATGTCTCAAAGAATCAAAGTCTAAACGAGGCACCACTCGCGGAAGGTTTATATTAGTGTTATTTAGCTCCAAAATGTAGTGGTTTTCACTCAACTTAACATTGAGAGCAAATGGTACAAGTTGAAGAATGAATATATTGATGAAACACACAAGGAAGAAGATGAAAGAAAGTATTCTTTCGACTGTTCCCGTTTTTGGTTGAGCACTCTGCGAATGGTTTTCAGGGTGGGAATTATTGTTTACAGCTACTCCACTGGCACCTCCTTCATTCTTGTCCTTGATTACGGCTCGTTTGAGCATTGCAGGGTATTCAGGAGGATTTTCCGGAGGTGAATACTTGGGAAGCTCTTCTAGCGGTATGTCCGGGGACCCATCATTAAGACTCTGTGAAGATTGAGCCATTGTACGAAGCCAGATTTGTCTGTTTACTGTATTGATAGTTATATCATTCATTGGGGGGTGGAACATACTGCCTTTTAATACACTTTCTGGTTCGCACATCATTAATCCTCTCTAATTATCAGTTGCTATGGTCACTGAGAATCACACTGGACGCAGATCAAAACTTTAATATACTCAGAACTTTAATATACTCAAAACTTTAGGTTGAGCAATTACTGATTTTCTAATATTGTATCATCTCGAAGTCTCAAATCGTATCCAACTGACTTGCCATCCACTAAATTATAGCTCCTAGTACATACGCATAGTCCAGTTCTTGTTTCTCTATTAGCATGCATAACGGCAGACGTAAAGTATAAAGTATAAGATTAATAGCTACTATATAATTATTTCAGTTACAATACCCACCGCTGGTAGGTGCAAATTGGAGTCTTCGGGCTCAAACAATTAGTTTCAACTACCATTTTCGCTGTAACAAATGAAGATTGAACCAACTATAAGGAAAAAAGCAATTAGAAATATACAAGATATTCCTTCTATGTCACTAGGTGCTTCGGCAGAGCTGTTGATATTCACCGGCTGAGGTTTCTTGACATTTGCTGTCTTTTTGTCAGTTTTTGGGACTCCTTGACTCACACCTTGATGGGATTGTGAATATGGAGGAAGGTCATCCAGTGGTATTCCGGTTATGGTTTGTGGAATACCTTTTGAGGAGTTCGTCATATTACTAGGAGGATAAAGTACTTGAAAGTGTGTATTTCCATAATTGAAACATTCAGGTTATGAGGAACTACGTCATATTTATATACACTCATTTCACCTGCAAATGCTTTCTTTGATTTGCATCTCCAACTGTGAGCGGTTATGTGTCAAAACGAAGTCACTCATAGCGAGTTGTTCCGGGCAACATTCCCGAGTCACGAAAACTGTGGCTTCAAACGAAGTGTCAAACGACCGCCACACCGATGAAAAATTCGTTATCAAAACAAAAACAAGAAGCCATTAGTGAAAAGTGACACTTTCTGTGTTTTTTTCAGACGCCTTTATGAGTGAGGGCTCTTCGATTCCTACAGATTTAGCATTCATTGAATCCACAGGTACCATGTCAGAGGTAAACAGACGGAAAAGATGGACACTGGGACTTGTGATGCTCGGAGTTGTGGTCCTCTCATGGGTCTTATCTTCCTTCCTTGTCAACGACCTGTTTGAGAAAGACCTCTATAGAAAGCCATTCTTCCTTACATACATCAACACAGCAACATTCATGTTCTATCTGATGCCATCAGTACGGAAGGTATTCAGACACTTCCGTGAAAATGGTAAACTGGAATATAAGGAGGTTGAAGAAGAGTTCCTACAAAATTCATCAGACGAAGAAACTCCATTAACAGAAGAGGAAAATCAGAAACTTTCACTTGCTGAGACCATTAGACTTAGTGCACAATTCTGTGTTATTTGGTATCTTGCAAATCTTGCCACTAATGCTAGTTTAAGTTACACCAGTGTTGGAAGTCAGACAATTCTTTCATCAACGTCGTCTTTCTTCACTTTGTTGGTTGGAAGCTTAGCTAAGACTGAGAAGTTTAACCATGTTAAGATTGTTGGTCTGATTCTTTCCTTTGTCGGTGTTATTCTCATCACAAAGGTGGATGGTGATCAGATCTCTGGTGATGTTCAACGTACAAAGGCTAGCATATTCATAGGTAACACTTTAGCACTCCTTAGTGCTCTGCTGTACGGTGTGTACACCACTTTACTCAAGTATAAGATAAGAGATGAATCACGTGTGAATATGAAGGTCTTCTTCGGGTTTGTTGGTGTCTTCAACTTGATCTTACTCTGGCCATCGTTAATTGTCTTTGATTATCTTGGAGTAGAGAAATTTGAACTTCCAAGTGGTACATTTGTCATTTCAGTTATCGTTATCAACTGTCTCATCACATTTGTTTCCGATTTCTGTTGGGTTAAAGCCATGCTATTAACGTCACCATTAACAGTTACAGTGGGTCTTTCTACTACCATTCCGTTTGCTATGATTGGAGATATCATCTTCAAGAATGAAAAGATCACATTAACTTATATCATAGCAGCTGCTATGATTTGCATTTCCTTCTTTGTCATCAACAGAGATGAAGAAAATGATAGACACATTGAGTGAATTCTTGCTTACGACCGACATTGATATGACGCTTTTTTTTTCCTTTTCTTTTTTTTATTGTTTCTATTATTATTAATTTATTTGCATAAGAGTTGTTTAACATAGATTTATATATATTCATGATGAGCTTTATACTTGTATGTAGAGAGTCCATGGAAATGCAAAGAATTGAAACAGTTTTTTGTGTTTTTCAGAAAAATTCAGTGAGTCTATATGGGTAACCTGGGTCTTTTACCAAATAAATCTTTGTTAGTTCATTGAACAACCAAAAGATACCAAATGCAGCAAACATAGTTGCAAAATTCTTACGTTTGGGATCATCAATTGCTGGGATCTTCACAACTAATGCACTCATCAAGAGTGTAAAGATGATGTAAATACCAGCGATTAAGAAAGTTTCAAGACCAAATTGCCAATGTGTACCACCACTGAAGTGCATAATGGCACCTTTATCATCTTTTGCAATCAATGGGATTGATCTAATCACTGTGAACATATAACCACCTGTTAAGATTGAGATTGCCACGACGGATGCACCACGGAAGATGGCACCTCTTGCCAACTTAGCTAACACTTTCTTCTTTAAGATGTAAACAAAGGCAAAAGTACCAAGGAAGTATTGTGCAAATTGCATCAAGTCAAAGTCCTCTTGTACGACGATATTGACATTGACGATCTTTGAGATGAAATTAGGAAAATCTAATGGATCCGAGAGTGCTCTATCACCAATCTTATATGGGAAATGTGGACTTGTAGCATTATAATTCTCATCCATACTTGGTGGGAACAGCATCAACCGTGGTACTTGTTTCATATTCAAATCACCATATGTCCTCTGGTTTTGTGAGAAATCAGCTTCAAGGAAGAATACTGCATTCTTACCTGGGTTTGACTTGAGATAAGAACGTGCCGTTTTAGAATACACAGGTTCAAATTTACCACAGGAGGTACACCCAATCTCGGGGCTCAGTGCTGAGAAGAGCACGGAGATGTAATACTCTCGAGCACCTTCCACTAACTGTGCAAAATTCTCATCTGTTACTCGGATAATTCCATCAGGGCCCTGTAAAGACTCGAGCTCTTCCGGTGCCAGAGCCGATAATACGCGTGTCCCTAGGAAGAACAGCGTTACGATTGCAGAGATCAATCTCATCCTCTCTTTATATATCAACTGGAATTATTCAGCTTCAATTAAACCTCCAATTTTGGTTTTATTTTGCTACCCATTTCTGGGTTTTGATCTTTGGGTTTCCCCTTTTGGTTTCTCCGAGTCTTTCGCGTTGGTCGGAGGTCAGCTGACTTCCGGTCCGGTTAGCGCAGCATTTGTTTACCTTTTTCTTCCATCAAAACATTAAAGAAAACAAACGGAAACTTCTTTATAAACAAATTGGCAGGTTTCAAAAGGGGAGAAGAAGGCAATGGATGGTCAGATTGCTGTATCTTTTATCCGCCTAGAAAGGGCAAAGGCACAAGTTCAAGAAGTTGTTCATGCTGAGAGCAGTCGTCGTTCTTTAGTACAAACAGCTACGCTATTCAAGACTATTCTTACTCAACAGCTCTTACTTGAATCTCAGCAATCTCAAAAGACACATGATAAGTCCTCGCTGAAACAGGATATGACAAAGATTCAGCATGAGAAGAAACTATTGGAGAACAAAGTATCACTCTTGGGTACTGAAGTAGAGACTTGGAAGAAGAAATCTAATGGACAAAGGTTACTTGAAAAGGAGAATCTTTCATTGAAAACCCAAATCTCAAAGTTGAACGGTGAACTTCAAAGGTCAAAGAATGAAACTTCAAATATGACTCAGAAACTTGTTACTCAAAAGGCGGTTCTTGAGACAAAATTGGAGAATGCAAAGAAGAACATTAAAAACTTGAAAGAGAAACCATCATCACCAACAAAGGCACAACAACCATTGCAACCAGCACAACAACCAAAGACACTCATGTCTCCTGCAAAGATGACTCCCAGACCACATGAAAAAGCGGGATTGAAGAAGCCCCTTGTTTCCAATTTCTCGGTTTCTCCCTTTCTTAGTAATAGACGTGTGACATCTCCAGAAAAGCCATCAACAACAACAACAGCAGGAGCACCACCACCTGCTTCATTGAAGAAAGGATTTGGATCTATTCCTATTGAAAATGCATCCACTCCTGTTTCAAAAGTCGTTCTGGCACAAAGCACACCAGGAACTTTAAAGATGAACTCGCCTTTGAAGCTATTACAAAGCAAGACAAAGAAATCTAGTGGACTTAAAAATCTCATGTCTCCAGATAAGTCTATTGGAACAGCTGTTGAAGCACCAAAGCCCAAAAAGGCATCTCTCTTTGACGATGATGATGATGACGATGATGATGGATTCTTTGGTACTTCTCTTAAGAAGACAAAGACCGACACGGTAACTGAAGATGGGAACAGCACTGCAGTTGGTGAAACTACATTAGCTAAAGCTAATAAGAAGAGAAAGAAAAAAATCGGTACAAAACCAATCGTTGAAGAAGACGGTGATGAAGATGATAATGTTAAGTTCAGTCCACTTAAAAGAGTTAAACTTATGGATAAATTGAGCAGTATTAGTCCTTTGAAGCAAAGAAACAAAGAAAGAGGTCTTTTCAAAGTGTAAGTATCAACTACAATCTTTTTTACATTTAATATTAAAACAGTAGTTCCTACAAAGCGTCAAAAAATTCTGCCAAAATGGGAAGTGTAACCTTGGAGATGCCACAAATAAACCAGACACTTCAACCCGGAACAACAAGAAATAACCACATAACAAGTGCCTCCTCCCTCCGCCAAAGAATGGATCGAGCAAATAAAGTGATAAGGTCTACAGACCACGACGCCTTGTCGTGTCGTTTTAACGCTATCGCTAAGGGTTACCTTCAAGATGACTACACTTCCAACATACTACACGGTCTCGAGCGAGTGCTAAAGTACCAAAACAGAATGTCACATAAACGTGTCTTCAACGGGATAGTGAAGAGTAACAAGTTACCTATAATCAACAGAGGAACATATATCCGTACGAAGAGCATCAATGCCGTTGTCGATTCCTTTTTGGAGAAATTCCAGGGCCAAAAGAGGATTCTAAGCCTGGGAGCTGGATCAGACACAAGGCCCTTCACCGTGCTAAGTAAGAACTCTGAGGTTGAGTATGTGGAGTTGGACTTTGAAGGCAGTATCAAGCTGAAGCATGCTGTTATTTGCACAGACAAACAACTATCTGGTATTGTTGGAGCTACATATGAATCTAATGATACACAAGATTGGTATGATCTGTTACCTACAAACTGTGAGACTGAGAGATATAAACTGATATCAATGGACTTACGAGTCATTAGAGACTTTGAGTCATATTTGGCACAGTTGGATAGGGAGATACCAACGCTAATTATCTCTGAGTGTATGCTTTGTTACACAGAGAGCAGTGTTTCGAACCAAATCATTAAGAGTCTTCGGAATCACTTCTCCAGTGCAGCGTTAGCTATATACGATCCAATTGGAGGTGAGGGAAACTTTGGAAACGTTATGATTGAGAATTTGAAGATAAGAAACTTGCTTATGCCATCATTGTTGGAATATAACACTGTGGAAAAGTGTAAACAACGACTTAGAGATCTGGGTATTACGAATGTCAAGGGCGATGAGATGTACTCCATCTCAAACAATTGGATACCAAGCGAAGAGAAGGCAAGGATCTCCAAGCTAGAGTTCCTAGATGAGATTGAGGAATTGAAGCTTCTTCTAGAACACTATTGCTTGATATTAGGATACTGGGGCTTTGAATGGAATGATCTCAAGTTGAAGTTTGCCTAAGAAAGCTCTACGGGTCCCATTATTTTATATTTCATAGCATCATCATTTTTTTTTTTTTTACTCTTTTTTTTTGTAATTATGGGCTTATCTATCTAAACATCATACCATCTCTCTCACCTTGGCGTCTCCATTGATGACCTGGGACACTGTGATTCTCCACTTGGTATAATCTCCAGGCCTCTCTAATATGTTCAGGTTGTAGTGGTCCATTCTCGTTAACGTTCTTCAAGTCGAGCTTCTTCAACTCGGCCTTGAGCGTATCGATACGCGTCTTGAAAGGCGTGAGATCAACAAGATCATCATCTTTCTGTTCAGCTTCCTTCATTAGTCGTAATTGCTTCTTCAAATCAGCATTAAGTTCTTTCTTTTCATGCAATTTAATCAAATAATTAGCCTTATCGTATCTCTTCTTAACTTGTCTAGCCTTTTCCACAATCTCTCCAACAAACACTTTACCAACACCACTAACAATGATAGCAGCATTCGTGGATATACTTTGATTCAATACGGCATATGCAAGTTTCTTCACTGCTCCTTTAGCAAGACGTGCTCTCTTATGATGTTCAAATCTAGACATCTGTATAGGATCCAAATGATCCATTAACAATCTCAATCTTTCTTCTTCATCCAACTCCTCCTCGGGTTCTTGTGCTTGATCATCATCGTTAAGACTTGAGTTTTTCCTATTCTCAATGACATCTTTAAATAACTTGTTCATGATGTATTCCTCTTCTTCTTCAATTGTACCATCAAACTCTTCGGAGTCGTTGTCGTCGTCTTCAAGATGGGCGTCATTCTCATCCATGGGCACGTCTGAAAGATCCAAATCCGAATCATTCGCTTTATCGTTCTCCTCCACCTTCGGTTCTGTGATCTCACTCATTGTTTATTGGGTTTTCGTACTCACCGTTGTTGATGGTACAAAAGCTCTCTTTAAAGAGAGCTTTTTCAAGGGGGAGGGGGGTCGGAAGATTTGGCAGATCTACGTGTCACCAAGTGCTATACTGTGGAGGCTTCTTATTTCTTCATTTTACAAGTAAATGCTAGTGAAAAAATGCTAGTTAAAATGCTCTATTAAATGAATGATATCTACTGCTTCTTCACCACAGCGTACCAGTTGTCTCTCTCGTAACCGTTCCTCACAATGATACCACCAGCGTCTTCTGCGTTCTTTTCAAGCTCGCCCTGCTTGTACAAATGGTAATATCTATATTTGGTATCTGGTTTCTCTTCCTCTTTCTCTTCCTTGTTCTGCTCCTCCTCATTCGTTTCCTCGGATTTGATTGTTTCTGCTGTTGTGTTGTCAGAAGAATCTTCAATTGATTTCTCAAGACCCTTCTTGGACTTCTGTTTTCTCTGTTTAGGCTTCTTAGGTTGCTTTGGAGTCTTCTTTTGAAGAACCCAGGGCACAAGAACATCCTGAGGATCACCTTCTTTGTATCCTCTTCTTGATTTCTCTTGTTCCAAAGCCCATACGTAGATTAGAGCTTCTCCTCCGGTTTTCAACTTGGACAATATGTGTTTAATCGCTTGTGTGCGTCTTTCTGGTGTAGAGAAATGGTGAATCACAGCTATACTGATGGCAAAATCAAATCTGTTATCAGGATGTGGTAATGAAAGACCATCTGCAACCATTACCTCATGTCCAAACTCACGGGCACATGAAATGAGCCCATCGGATCTATCACTACCCATTATGTAAACGTCCTTATTAACACCCAAATATTTACCATTTCCACAACCAACATCAATTCCAATGGTTCCTTTCTTTCTCTCTTTCAAAAACTCTTCCACAATTGGCCATGGCTATGGGGTTATTAGTTAGTACAACTTCAAAAACTTATAACTGAAAGTACTTACTTTGTATCGCGTCTGTGAGAAATGTGACGCAATATCGTTGTACACTGTGTGTACATACGTCTGTTCCTGTGCTTGTGGATCCAAAGAGGTGTCCATTATTGTACTTATAACCGCTTTTCCAAGAGCTTTTGTGATGGTATTAATTGCCAATGAAAGGTGAAAAATCTACGAGCTCAAAAAACATACCAGGGAGCCATAACCAATAAGTTTCGCGAATTTGGGGGAAGAGGGAGGGGCCACCGGAGCCATCAAACACACAAACACACGCAAACCATTCATCTCTAGCAATTGGAGGAGCTAAAGTGAGTGATTTCAAAAGGATGACACAGGAAGACGTAGTTGACAATCAGTCACATACAAAACCATCGGTTCCAATGAATGAGCTTACGCCCGATCAGAAACGCGTCAGGCTAGCACAGATCATCGATTCTGAACCTAAGAAGTCTCTCTTCACCAGACAGTGGCTTCTTTCCTCCTTCCTCTTTCTCTACATTGTCATCGGTGTGCCGCTGTGGTTCAAGCTTACGGAGATATATAGGGCACCATTGCCTTCCAACTTCATAAATGCATTATACCAGAATCCAAATCTGGACATTAGACTAACTAATGATATCTACTTGAAAGTTGGTGACAAACTCAAATACCCAGATATCACAGAGGCAACGCAGATACAAGTGGATCATGAGCTCCATAGAATTCAGACTGATGTCGATGACCCTATGCTGGTTCAGTGGGGTGTTAACCTCAAACAAGAAGAAGAAATTCCAGATGACGCTTATGTTCTTGAATTGGAATTAGGAGAAGGTGAAGGTATTTCACTTGATGAGACTTCAAAGAGTGCTTCTCTTTTCTACACATTAGACAGTGTAAAGAACAATGATCTCCCTTTCTTTGTTGCACAAACCACACTTTATCATATCTTCAAGACTGAAATCGATTTGCTTAAGGCAAACCGTGATAGAGGTATTAATGCCATCAGATACTCTCCAAATATTCATTTGTCATTCAAATTGCTTACAGGTGAAGGTTATCCCGTTGCCTGGCAGATTGATGAAGTATTGACAAAGCATTTCACACCACTTGTGGAAGAATTCCAAGGATTCGTAAACTTCACTATAGACTCCGAGATCAAGTACTTTACAGAACTTAACATCCCATCTGGTTCAAACAAGATCAATCCAAGTGACCTTAGTACAATTCTCGACTTCTCAGAATGGGATATCTCTTCTAACCAATTTTCATATCCAACTTTGAACTTTGTTCTCTATTTCCCATCTTCTGAGCAATCACCACTAGAATTTACTGAGGATGTTGCTAATAACCAGGCCTTCCTCATCCCACAATGGGGTTCAGTGATTTTACAAACAGAACCGCTAGGTAGTGATAACACTTTAGGAGAATCATATCTACATCCAATACTTGAAACTTTCACTTCTGAACTCTTCCAGCTCATGGGAATTCCAAGACATCCAAAAACACCAAAGATCAGAATCGACGCAATGAAAAAATTCACAATCATTGACAACTTAAACAGAGCAGTCGACTCACTCCAATCGCTTTTGAAGCTCTCTGAGTCACTTCCAAATATCTCCATTCCAAAAACTGTTCTTCATAATGTCAAGAAGGCACTCTCATACCGTGAATCCGTCGTTGAAAAGATCAACAACAAGAGTGACTTTGATGGTGCATTGTTGGATTCAGTAAAGATGCTTCAACATGCTGAACAAGCATTTTTCGATCCAGAGATGGTCCAGCAGACTTTCTTCCCACAAGAACATAAGGTTGCCGTATATATGCCATTGATTGGTCCGTTGTCACTCATATTGGTTTTGGCTACTATACGTGTGTTGAAAGAGTACAAATTGTACAAGAAAAAAAGAGATTGAGTATATATACAAATAGCATAATGTCATATGTGTTTTATGGTAATTAGACCTGAAGAAATTGTAAGTAGAGAATCTGTTAGAATTTGTCTCTCGATCAATTCCATGCATCGGCCCATTTCATTAAAAACAGCTGGTTATGATTAGATCGAGGCTGAAAGTCTACAGATCAGGAATAGATCTTTAATTAATTTGACTTCTTCAACTTCAGATTATTATCGCCGAGTATCAGACTTCTATATGGCTTTTTAGCTGTATATATAAGCAAGCACGCGCGCCAAAACATGCGGATCGGTGTTCCTTACTCCAAAACATACTTAAAGTAGCAAATATGAAACCTCTGATGCCTGTAAATCAGATTAAATATATCCTATTACACTTTAATACCTTCAAGAATGATCAATTTCACTATTATTTTTATCAAAATTTTAAGAAAGTTCAAAAAATAGCGAGTCCATTTTCGAAATTATAGAATTCTAGTGAGCTTAAATTGATGACTTCAAAATTTTTCACTGATTTAGAGCAATTAACAGATGTCAGACCATTATACCAAGTTCCAGATACCAGGAAAACCACTTTTTATTATACGAATGTCCAATTTATAATGCCGAAGAGCCTTTAAATAGTGTAAGAAAGACTCCAGGATGTTCGGGTGTTTTCCCCACTTGACCTAGTTTATACTCCTTAGTTTACTTATAACCTTTCACTGTTCATTTAAAGACTTGTAAGATCTACTATTAGAATAATACTATAGGTCAAACACTTCCAAACGTACCTTAGGAGTACAATTTAGGTGCGGTTATGTATATAATTGACTCGTTGGAGATATGCACTTGGTTTTCCGATTTCCTCTACAATGTCGTTTTCGTCTAAAGTAGATGCTTTTAGAATTCTAGTCAAGTTACCAGCTATCGAATGCTACGAAATTGGAGTGGATTGATCATAGAAGTCAAATCAGTGCCATAAAAATGATATGGGGGGGGGGTAGGCTGCAGCCTAGGATATTGCGGCGAGAACAATGCGTACTCGACTCTTGAGGTATAATGCCATGAATTAAATCTACACTTCATTCGGATTTCAAAACCAAATACCCAAATCTATTATACAACAATTAAACAAGTGACATGAGAAAACAGTGAGACCTTGTGTATCATGGGGACACACTCAGTTGATGCACATACTTCGGACATTTATAGTGTGAGATGAGCTTATATCCTGAGAAGCCATGAAAAAAGGGCAAATCTGTAATGCTAAGAAAGACTAAAACTAATCAAAGAGAAACATTCCATTTCTCTTTTTAGTACTTGATCTCCTCCTGCTGAGTTGGCAACAAACCGAAACGCTTCTTCAAAGTAACTCTGTGACGGGAGTACTTGTCATCTGGGGAGAATCTAGCTGGGTGAGCAGACTTGGTAATCTCACCGGACTCGGTGGTCTTCTCCAAAGTGTAGACTCTCTTGCCGTCTGGGCCCAATGTGTACATCAAATGCATTTTGTTATGGTGTTTTGTTTGTATTTATCAAGTAATAGAAAGTGCAAAAGCTCATTTTCCTGTGAAGTGAAACTTTTTTTGTGCTCGGGCAAAAAAAAAAAATTCAATGACCGAATGCGGAAGTGTTATGAGCCTCCGCAAAGTGGTGTCCAGGTGTTTCTGATATATGGGTGATTGGTCTTCGAGCAGATTTCACAATCACAAAAGTTCACAAATTGGCCAGTAAACTCGCTGTTGTTTATTGATAAGAAGAAGGAAAGGGAGGTTGAACGATGTCAAAGGATCAATTTGCAGATCTCCTTTCAGGATTGACAAAGAAGAAAGATGAGACGAAACTTACAATGGCAGAAAGACAACAGACAAGACCATCTGTCAATAACAATGGCGGACAGTGGGCCAATTTTGATCTTTTAGATAGATCCTCTTCTAAACCGATGACACCGACGTCCACTTCAACATCCGATCTTTTTGAAGGATTTGGTGTTTTGAATGCTGGGAAGCCATTGAATCAGACATTTTCACAACAGCCACCTGTCATTCAACAGCCAAAGGCAGTGATACAGGAACATCTTTTCGAAGGGTTCGCTTCTGGAGTTTCTCCAAGACCATCTGCACAACAATCAAAAAGTTCAAGTAGTTCAAACATTGATCTGCTTGATGGGTTCGATTTTGGAACTACTCAAAGTGCCACGCCCCTTCATAGCATGGCTCAACCAACACCGCCACAGCAACAGGCGCAGTCCTTTGATGATCTCTTTGCTGTATTCGATGCTCCACCAAAGAAGACACAGACACCTTCTTCTACCCCCTTGGAGAAACCTTCTACCCCAGCTCAACCACAACCTCAATCAACACCACTGTCAAGACCTCAATCCCAACAACAACCAAGTAATAATGATGCATTTGACGAAGCAGTAGCTTCTATTGTTGATATGGGTTTCTCTGCCGAGCAAGCAGTAACTGCTTTGAAACATACCCGTAACGGTCTTGATGTTCAAGAAGCCATTAATTTCATCATGACCGATGCTCATAACAAAGCTAGAGCCAAGGCAGGATTACCACCAGCAAATTCAACTACAACGAACTCAAATAGAAAAGAGTATGGTGCTGAAGATTACATTCAAGGATTCTCCAAGTTGATGTCTGGTGTGACTAAGAAAGTAATGGCTGCTCAAAAGCAATTCATGCAAGCTCCTCCACCTAATGATGGTCGCCCAGCTTGGATGAGAGATGCAGAGAAGTATAAAAAACGTGGAGAAACTTATGAGGCAGACCCAGAAATGATTTCTAATGAGGAATTGAACAAGTTACACTTGCAAGAGAGACCTGAGGCCCCACGCCCAAGAAAGAACTCTCTTAATACTCTGCCTTCGAGGGCACAAAGACCTGCTCATGCAGTACCACCACCACCACAGAGACAGCGTCAACCTTCACCACCACAAGCTATATCCGAACCGGAAGTGGACCTCTTCGCACCATTACCCACCAAGAAATTGGAGCCTGAAATTGATCTCTTTTCACCTGCACCACCCAAGGTGGCACATACATCATCTAGTGATCAGATGAGAACTTCATCTAAGAGGAGATCAGCTAAATCGACTCCACCGACACCAAAAGTTACAAGACCCTCTGTCCATATCTCATCCACACAGATGGAGTTTTTCAAGGATTCTCGTGAACAAGGTGGTATTGCATTTAAAAATGGTGATTTCACTAATGCCCTACAACACTATGAGACTGCTTTAAGTTCATTACCAGAAGGTCATATCTATCAGATCTTGTCGATGTCAAATGTTATCACTTGTTATTTGAAAGTGGGTGAGAACAGAAAAGCCATTGATATGTCTACTCGTGCTTTAAGTCTAATAGGTGATGGTAAAGGTGTTGGTGAAGAGATTGACGGTAAGAGCATGAAGGAATTCTGGGTGAAGATCATGTCCAAGCGTGCTGAGGCACAAGAACACTTGGAGAAACATAAAGATTCCTTGGAAACATGGATGAGTGTGATTGAGAATGGAGGTGCGACTAAGCAAGCATTAGAAGCTAAAAGAAGATTACAAGAAGTTCTTACACCAAAACCAAAAACTACACCAAAACCTAAACAAACCACACCATCACCAGTCACAAGACCATCTGCACCACAACCACAACCACAAAAGTCATATGAAGCTGTTAATCGATTGAAAAAGGAGAACTTGGCACAGGAGAAGTTTGAAGAAGAGAAGTATCAATTATTGGACTCTGTTGAGGCTAAGATCAATGCATGGAAGAATGGAAAGGAGGATAATCTACGTGCTCTTCTAGCATCATTGGACACTGTCTTATGGCCTGAGGCTCAATGGAAGAAAGTCGGTATGTCAGATTTGGTTGTTCCAAAGAAAGTAAAGATTTCGTATATGAAGGCCGTGGCTAAGACACATCCTGACAAAGTGCCAAAGGACGCTTCCAGTCAACAGAAGATGATTGCTCAAAGCGTTTTCGTTGTGCTCAACACAGCATGGGAGTCCTTCAAGACACAGAACGGCATCAATTAGAAACCACAATTGAACAGTTAGAACATTATAGAAAACCCCCTTAACAAGCGTAGGCGAGCTCGATGAGACTTTTCGCGAATTCAAAATTTTCGGGGAACCGAAACGTAAACAATGCGATCACCAACATCAACACAAATCAAACAGCTGCGAGAAGGCCGAAACCACCACAGATAAACACAGAAAGATGTCCAACCTTTTCGGCCAGACACCAGCAAGTGGAGCCGGCTCGATGTTCGGTTCCACTCCAAGCAAAGAGGGCTCCAATACCCCGGCCTTCAGCTTTGGTGCGTCCGGTACCACACCAGCTTTTGGTGCTCCAAAGACAGACGCTGCTAAACCAGCCATGAGCTTCTCATTCGGCGCTCCTGCTGCCAATGCTGCCAGTGCTCCTGCTCCGGCCTCGAGTGGCTTCAGCTTTGGCGCTGCTGCCACGCCAGCGTCAACAACTGCTGCTGCTCCAGCTTTTAGCTTTGGAGGTGCTGCAAAGAAGGATGACAAGCCTGCTTTTAGTTTCGGTGCAACATCCACAACGGCTGCTGCCCCTTCGTTGAGCTTTGGTGCTCCAAAGGCAGAAGAGAAGAAGGATGCTCCATCGCCATTCAGTTTTGGTGCGCCAAAGACAGAAGAAAAGAAGGACACTCCATCATTTAGCTTTGGAGGTGCTTCCAAACCAGCTGAATCCAAGCCTCCAGCAATGTCATTTGGTGGATTTGGTGCTAAGACAGAGGAGAAAAAAGCTGATGCACCAGCTTTCTCCTTTGGTGCCACTCCAGCTGAAGCTAAAAAAGATACACCAGCTCCATCCTTTGGATTTGGTGCAAAGCCAGAGGAGAAGAAAGCCGATGCCCCAGCTTTCTCCTTTGGTGGTGCTAAGACAGAGGAAAAGAAAGCCGATGCACCAGCTCCATCCTTTGGATTTGGTGCAAAGCCTGCTGCAACTACCACAACACCGGCAACTGCAACACCATCCCTGGGTGGTGGATTCTCACTAGGTGGTAAAACAGAGACAAAGAAGGAAGAAGCTAAGCCAGCAGCTGGTGGATTCTCATTTGGTGCTGCCAAGACAGAGGAGAAAAAAAACGATACGCCTGTAGCTGCCACTCCTGCTGCCACCAGCGCTGCACCAGGTGGATTTTCGTTTGGTGCCGCTAAGACTGATGACAAGACTGCCTCTGACAAGAAGACAGTATCATTCTCAAATAGCGTTATTGACCGTGATGAAAAGAAGGAAGCTACAAAGACAGTTGAGCCGCAGCCAGTTTCACTTAACAATAAGACACTTGAAGACCTGATCTCAAAATGGACAAACCAGCTCACAAAGGTCTCCTCTTCATTCCAATCATATTCAGAAAAGATTAACGAATGGGATCGTATTTTGGTCGACGGTGGCGAAAAGATCTCTCAATTATACACAGACGTTGTGTCCGCTGAGCAGGCACAAAATAAGATAGAACAACAAATGCTATACGTTGAGAGACAACAGACAGAATTGGAGACCTTCCTCGATAACTATGAGGCAAAGGCTGAAGCCCTTCTTTCAGATGTTCTCTCCTCAAACAACCAACAAAGAGATACCTCGGTGGTTACAAACGACCAGAAGAGGGAACAGGCATACCGTACAGCTGAGTTGCTCGATGAGAATTTGAACTCCCTTGGATTGAACTTATCGTCCTTGATTGGTGAGATCAATGATGTCAGTGATTCTTTCAACAAAGCTAATGGTCTCGGTGCCTCAAAGGACTCTACCACACAGGATGATGACAACACATTGTATCAGATTGTTAAGTTGCTCAACACCCATTTGGATGCTCTTAACCGTATACAGAAGAACTCCGATGAGGTAAACTCAAAGCTGGAGCAGTTCAAGGGTATTGGTATTTAATGAATTTGCAACATGTTTTGCTACGAAAGTGTATACTAATATGAACAAAGTTTTTTAAACCTCGATTCTCCTTTAAATTATTGTACATGTAAACAACCTTTTTTACTCCTCTGGGTGGAAATCAGTCAATGTACTTAGCAGTACAAACAGATTTACAAGCTCCTTCAAACCAGAGCTCTTAGTACCCTCCTGCTTATAAATCTCACCGCCATCTTTCTTAGACTCAACAAGCATGTCTCTTTTCAATACACCAACAATTAGTTTCTTGAAGTGCTTCAGTAAGCTCTTCACCTGCTGGATAACAGGTCTATTTTCCGAACTTGTGCTGAGCAAGATTGCGGCAACCAGTTGGAATGCTGGAACAAGGAGTTCAAACAATGAGAAGCCATTCGAAGAACTGCTAATGGACAAAGGTGTCTCCAAGTTCAGATTAACACGGACAAAACTAGAGTTTTGAACGGTCGACTCATCAAAGACCAACTCGATACCGAGATCAGGGTCAATCAACAAGAACTGGCAAGATTTGATTGTTTGGAAGATTTCACTTTGTAGCAGCTGTTGAGCACCATGTCTCGTCTCGGCGACTCTAATAAGGAAACTCAAGGTGGCCTTGAAAGCAGTGAGCTCATAAAGCAAAGAATCCAAAGAAATCTTTGATTCATATGATAGAGCCAAGGTCTCGTCTGTTCTCTTTATAGATTTGACCAGCAGCAACAGTAAGTTGTTCTTTACCAGCGTATTCAAGACGAAATTCAACTGATTGATACTAGATAATTGGAACAAAGATTCAAGCAAAAGAAGACCAGTGATTCTGGTTGGACCTTCTCCTCCGATAGCATCGTTACAGATAACTGTGATCAATCTGTCACTAGATATCTTGATTGATTGCAAGATCTCTCTAGATGTCTCCTTATGCTTCAGCACCCATGACAGATATTTGTTTCCAAGAACATACAAGTCGGATCTTAAAGTCAAGGAAGATGATGGACTCAATATACCATGCATAGCAGTCTTGAACAGTGGGTATAGTCTCTCGTATGCATCAACTGCGTTTGTGTCACCATCCTCCGTGCTCTTTCTGTCTTGGTGATATATGTCGTAAAGGGATACACAAAGGGAAACCAATTCCTCGGCATAAAGAATGTCTTGCTCAACGTAGTCGTTAATTCGTGGAATGATACTTTGGAAGACCTCCAAAATGAAGTTAGATCTCTTGATTGGATCCATTTTACCATCGGTTACAATGACTTGAATAAGTTGAACCCAGGAATGCAGAGAAGCCAGTTGGAACGATTTGAATTTGCTATAAGACATGAAGTTACTGAATTTCGTCTTGATAGAATCCATTTCTTGGATAGCCTCAGATTCGTTACTTGTGACAGCAGCCGGAATCGCAACTAGGGCAGTAGACAGTCTGGAGTCAGCTCTCTTAAGTTCTGTTTTCAAATTCTCAATCTCCTGACTCTTTTCCTTCGCTTGTGCATCCGTTTTGTAAAGTCCTTGAGCCCATAGAGATCTAAGATGAAGATCAAGCAAAGAGTCAACATCCTCTAAATTGAAAGTTGAGGTATCACATGCAACATTCAATGGGATCTTGTTTAAATCAAGGGTGAGATCAACATTTGCAAACACATGAAGGTCATCCTCAGGGATGGTAGAGACATCATCTAATGACAATTCTAGTATATCCAAGAAGGCAAGTACTTTTGGAGGACCAGCAAAGACACCGTAACCGTCGATTAAGGCGTCAATGTAGCGGTTGGTCTTTGCAATAGAACCTTCAGAAGACGTTCTATGGAGTTCCAAACTCAGGTATTGTAGTATAAAACTTCTCTGATTGAGCAAGGACAAGAAAGCACCCATAGATGGTCCCTCGTTGAAGGGTGTCTTAACAGAAATAGTAGGATCAAATCTCTGTGAGTTCCATTGAATAAGCTGATCAACTCTTGGCGTTTCAATGAGCTTCTTCAGAAGACCTTGATCACTTAGGTATGGAAGGATGATCGTGGAACTCAGCGGGTTTCTGGCAAGCTTCAAAATGATCTCCAGACAGAGGGAAGAGAGCCTTATTGGAGCGTAGTCAATATTAGCGGAATTGATACTCAAGAAACTGGATTCCAAAATGTAAAGAAGAGTCTTGAACAAAGAAGTATCGGATGCAATCATGGAAGATGAGGATGATGAGCCTAAAGACAGTCCGTTTGTGAAGTCAAAGCCAAGCAAGAAGTGTGAAATTGTCGTTTTTCTTGATGAGACGGACAGGTTCATATTCAAAAAGTCCAGAATCTGGATTTTCAGAGCTAAGTTGTCATTAGATGTGATCTCAGACTCAAGCTGATTTATGAAATTCATTTTGATTCTCAAGGATTCATTGATGCTATCCATGATTGTGAGCAACTTGGTTTTGCCGACACCATTTGGATTGGTTGAGCCGAACTGTGATGACTTAGAGAACCTTGTAAGCAATTTAACAGACTTGTCAGCAATTGGCAAATGTGGAGAGCCAACATATAGTGCAATATGTGCGATGACTGGTAAGTTAAACAACACTGCATCGTAGAATGAGCGCAGTCCGTGCGTACCAATTCTAGATGGTGTATAGAAGCGATTATCCTTTTTCAAGATTGGTAGTAGCTCATCGATGTAAGTAACCTCCAAAGATAAGACCTTTTCAATGATCTGGAGGGAGAGGTCGACAACCTGAACCTGTTTCTCCTCGAAGGGCTTATCACTAATGTTGTCAAAACCAGTTGATGTGATGTCCAGCAATGTTGTATAGATCTTTTCTTGGAACAAGAAGTTCAAGACCATTGGGGCTGGATTTGCTTGTACATATGTCGTAAACTCATTAGTGGAAACAACCTTGTTAAGGTCAACACTGGCTGGGAATGAGTTCAAGATCATCTTTGAGTCAAAGGAGGACAGACAGTGACATATGATTTCCAATATTGGTGCTTGCAAAGCAACTTTTTCAGCAAAATAGAGTGATGGGGAGTGGAAGAAAACATTAGACAAAAGGAACTCAAGATAAGGTGTGATTCCAGGCTTTCTATGTGGGTGTCCCAAGTTTTGTGGGTATGGCAGGGTGAACTTTCCAAAAGTGTCTCTTGGTCTCAGTAAACTTTCAAGCAAGTCAACAAAACCTAGGATATCTGGGAATGCAATCAGTCTGCTTTGGAAACACTCATCAATCGACAAGTCCTGTGCAAACAGCCACTGATCTAGCCTCTCCCAGATAATATCTCTTCTGGCAACGCCATGAACACCGCCAGAAACAAGGGAGCGCAAGACATGGAGAACCGCACCAACAAGAGGCGTGTCTAGCTTTATGAAGTTAAACAACGTGTCAAGTAGTGTGGAGTCAAATACGTCGATTGTGGTAGAGCTTTCATCGGCGACCTTGAATATCAGTGACAAGTACGATGAGATAGACAGGATAGTTTCTTCGTTCAAATCCTTGTCGTCACCGCCGGTCTCAAACTTGAAGATTTGTTCAATGTATGCATCCAAGATGTTGATGATCATAGACCAGGAAATCTTATCAGAATTGGCAATGAAATGATATACATGGTTAGCGTTCTCCTCGCCCTTTGTTAAAGCGGAGAGCATAACCATGAATGTAGATCTCATGAGTAAGTCTTCACCCTTTGATGCCCATTCAATAAATCCATAAGCATTAGATTCTCTGTCTTCCCAGAATGTTGAGATGAGTTTCTCACGGTCTGCGTATAGATAGTAGATAGCAAGATAGAATCGTTCGAGATCCGCTTTCTTTGAAATATCATCGAGGAGGAAGTCCTCACCTGAAAGAAGGGAATCTTCCTCTGAGTCTTTAATTTTTATCAACAAGAAAGCTGCGTCAAATATGAAGCATTGTACAAAGTTGTGAGCAGCTTGGGTTAAGAGTGTAGACATGTTCTCGGAAAGTCTGTGAGTTTTAGTGACAATGTAGATTGGAGCCGCCTGGGGATCTTGGGAGCGAACTCTCTTAGATTCTTCCTCATTAACATCCAGTATTCTCTTTGGAACTAATCTTGGCAAATGTTGTTCCAATAAAGATCTTAAATCGTAAAATAATTCGAAATCATTGTCTGAGGTTTCAGCACAAATGATTAAAAGCTGCTCAATGGCGCCCAACTGAACAGCCGAGGTCATCGGTGTCTCAATAGCGATCTCAAAGTCAAATGTGTTGACTCTCTCAGGAGAAGCCTTACACCAGTTGATGAAATATGTGAGGAAAACCAATATGACAATGAGTTTTGCAGGTTGTTGGTATATGTCGGGAGTTTTCAAGGCTTTGAGAACTTCACTATGCAAGAGCTTGACATCCTCTTCCTTCAATTTGTCTAACTGGGAACAGAATAGAAACAATGCTGGAATCATATGTGTAATAAAAAAGTCATTAACATCAAATGAAGCAGTGAAGTCCAAGAAACGAATGAAGTTCGATCTGTCGATCAAGTTTTGAGACACCAAGCCGTACAAGATCTCTCCGAGGAGCTCGTGTGCAGAATTCAGGAAATCTCTTCTGAATGTGAGCTTGAGTTGGAAGTCTGATGCATTATAGTTTCCTACTAATCTGGCTCTGGCAACGAGCTGATGTATGCTCTTTAACTCCTCTTGGACAAAGTTGAAAGATTCCATGAGATCATCCGTGAGTTTTCCTGACCAGAGTTCCTTGATCAAAACCTGGTCCCCGCAGTTAAATACGTAACTCACAATACTAAGGATATGTTGCTTTCTGAGGTAGTATATGGCCCTAGCACTGTCGAGCAATCCATTTCCAGAACCTTCGGCGACTTGTAAGATTTCAGCTGCAATGAGCTCATCAATGTTCAATTCGTCACTAAGTGTAGCGGCAGCAATTTTGAAAGAGTCGTTCAGCTCGTATGTGAGGCCATCACTGAACTTAACATTGCCCTTTTCGAGTTCAGACCTGCTGCTAGTGGATTTTGCAGGTGTTTTCGTTAGGTTGATGAGATCGTCCTTGAGCTTTTTGAAGAGGGCGACATCGCAGCGCTCTTGCTGGATTGACGAGTAAAGCTGAAGGAACGGTGTCAGAGACCAATGAAGTGCCATTTGAGAGGAATCCAAATATGAATTGTTCAATGCCCCCACTGTGGCCTTCTTCTATTTCTTTAGTAAGATATTTCACTTTGACGATTCCAAAGCGATCAGAGAAATGTTTGTTTACAATTTTGAGCCGCCCAAAGCTTCCGCGAATTTTTTTGTTTCGATTACATAATCAGTGTTAGGGGACACATAGTATTAGAGAGTTGTATGTCTATAGTAATCTCATCTGGTCATTTTTAAGTATGGTTCACGCTTCCTATCTTTAGACCCTGCTTCTATCCAGTGAAAGTCTAAGTTTGACAAAGTTCAGAACAGTCTTGTTCACATCGGCCTTCATACCGTTCTTTTCAGCCAACGAGACAACGTAACCATTAATGTAATCAATTTCTGTATCTCTCAGATTCAAGACGTCTTGTCTCATAGAAGATGAGTTCTTAACATTAAGGACGGCACCAACATGAATGACGTTATCATACATATCTTTCAAGTTGAGGAACTTCTCTGCTTTTTCGTTATTTCTTATGGCCGGAATACACTTTTTGAAAGTCTCCAAGGCTTCTGAAATGATGTCTTTGAAAAGGTTATCGACATTCTCACACTTGAGAAGTTCACCATTGATACAGTTAACAATTGCTGTAACTGGGTTAATACAAGCATTAACCATGAACTTTTTCAACTGAATGAGTAGGAGATCGGAATATGGCATGTACTTAGCAGCGAGATTTTCTGCCTCAATTAGTTGATTAACAAATAATGGTGGTTCTGAAATGAACTCTTCCGAGACATTGAGGTCTCTTGGCAGCTTAGCAATGTTCATGTCGGCAAATCCAGCGTGAGAAACCACAAAATCGGTCTCGTGAGGAGTTATGAACGCACCGTGGCCGGTAACTCCCTGGAACATATTTGGTCGTTGGTCAACTTGTGGCCAAATATCTCTGTACAACTCATCAACAACACCTAGACCATTTTGGATCAAAAGTATATTGGTTTGAGGAGAGATGAGATGTAAGTAAGGTTTAAGGGCAGCCTGGGTCTGATATGTCTTCGTGGTGATGATGAGGTTCTCGATTGGACCAGACAATGTCTCTGGGCAGGCTGCTTCCAATTTTGCAGTTGATGGTGCTTCATCTGGTTTAAAGAGTCTATTCAGTGTGATTGTGGAGCGGTGCTTCTGTGTAAAGTTTTCAAGACGTTGCGAGTTACGCCATAAAAGAGTAATTGAAGGTGGAGCTTTCAGCGTGGACAGTTCATAACCAACAAGGCCGCCAATGGCTCCAACTCCAAGTATATGGACAGATCCGACCTTACTCATTCTTTCTATATTATTATCTGTTTAACGATGAGATGGACCAAACTGGACAATTCTGTGGTTGAATAAGAAAGTGGAAAATTTGTAGCTCCATTCCCTTCACCAGTATTTTTTTTTTAGGTGTGGCCTCTTGTAATCGAGCATCAGATACGTTGCCTGATATCTCCCCAAATCTCGAAGCCTACATAAAAATTTCCAAAAAAAAAAAGATGCCTCTATATAATATAAGTATACATAATTAGATTCAAGCGTGCTTAATCTCACACTTGAATGCAACAGAGCCCTGTCTCTGTTCTCTAGCAGACACAGACAAGACACCATCTTTTGTGATGTTGAAGATGACGTCAACGGCATCGGTTGTGACATCTCTGACGGCAATTTCACACAACTTTGTACCTGGAACGTACAACTTCTCCTTGATAACCTCTGGCTCCTCATCGGAGTACTCATCCTCAGAGTCATCCTCGTCCTTGGCTGGTGGCTCCAAGGTGGTCTCCTTGACGGTAGCCTCACCTTCAACAACGGTGAGGAGAATGTCACCCTTTGGACAAGCAAGGGACAAAGTACGTCTGATTGGGAACGTTGTCTCGGCCTTCAAGACAGAGATGAACTCACCATTAGCACCAACGAGACCAAGGGCCTTCTGCAAATGTTGGGTGTTAACGACAACAGGGGCCTGGGACTCCTTGATCTCCTCAGCATCAAAGTTCTCAAGCAAACAAGCCTGAATAGAAGCACCACGGGCGATCCATTCCTCTGGGAAGGTGGCCTTAGTGGAAGTAGATGGAGCAATGACCTCAGTAGATTCTGGGAACAAAGCGGCAACGTTAGAAGCAAGCTTTGGTGTGTTAGAAACACCACCAACGAGGACAACCTCATCAATGTCCAAAACGTCCAAGTTAGCCTTCTTAACAACCTGGGCAACAAAGTCAGACATCTGAGTCAATGGGTTTCTGGCGGTAAGCTCGAAACGCAATCTGTTGATTGTGGAGTGGAAGTCAATACCGTCAGCCAAGGACTCGATGGAGATGGTGGCAGATGCGACGTTAGACAAGGTCTTTCTAGCAAGGATAGAAGCGTCTTTAAGCTTAGCAAGGGAACGGGCAGTCTTTCTTGGGTCAACTTTGTACTTCTTCTCAAACTCCTTGGCAATGTATTCACTCAATGCGGCGTCCAACTTGTCACCACCAAGATCGAAGTCATGGGCGGTAGCCAAGATGGTGAAGATACCACCTCTGACAGAGATGACAGCGGCATCAGCTCTGACACCACCAAAGTCAGCAACAACGTATGTCTTATCCTGAGTGAGCTTATCGTCAACAGCGGTGTGAGCGAGCAAAGCGGCAGATGGCTCGTTGATCAATTGAAGAACGTTAAGACCGGCCTCCTCAGCAGCGGAGAGCAACTCAGTCTTCTGGGCCTCAGTGAAGTCAGTTGGGACAGCAATGACGGAACCCTCAATCTCCTTACCCAAATAGTCCTGGGCAGCAGCCTTCAACTGTTCCAAGTGTCTAACAGTGGCCTGCTTTGTGGTCAAAGTCTTCTTGGAGCCCTCAGAAGTCTCAATCTCGAATCCAACGACACCATCAATGTTCTTAGCCTTGGCGGAGTTGTCACAAAGGGAGAGATCAGCCTGCTCAAAGGACTTACCCAAAAAGTCTCTGAAGTTGGCGATTGTGTTCTGTGGGTTTCTGATCAAGTGAGCAAGAGCCTGACCACCATGGTACTCATCGTCACCAATGTAGGCAAGTGTGGATGGGATGGCACGCTCACCGTCTGGGTTGGCGATGACCTGGGTGGAACCGTCCTTTGAAGGAGCAGCAATAGAAGACGTTGTGTTACCAAAGGAAATACCGATGTAAGCCATTCTGTGATCAATGTGTGTGTGTGTGTGTATTATTGTGATTCTATTGAGCTCGCAGCGTTGGACAATCACTCAAAGTTAAATAAAAAAAATTTCAGGCGTGGGCCTAACAAAAACTGCAACAATATATTTACGGTTCGCTTGAGACATTTTGAGTAACCTTCATACTTAAGCTTATCTTCAATAATAATAATGGGTTCTGTGTTTTTACCTCACTTGAAGTCTGGCTGGCATGTTGATCAGTCGATAATCTCAGAAGACGAGAGACTCGTTGTGATTCGGTTTGGTCGTGATTGGGATAAGGAGTGTATGTTGATGGATGAAGTCCTCTACAAGATATCTGAAAGTGTTGCTAATTTTGCAGCTATTTATGTATGTGACATTGATCAGGTACCCGACTTTAATGAGATGTATGAGCTTTATGATCCGATGACTATTATGTTCTTTTATAGAAACAAACACATGATGTGTGACTTTGGAACTGGTGATAATAACAAGATGAACTTTGTGATAGATGACCCTCAGGATATGATTGATATAGTGGAGACGATATACAGGGGTGCCAGGAAAGGTAGAGGTTTGGTGGTTAGTCCTGTACAGGTTACCAGACATGGTGGTGACTAAAAGCATACGAATTTAATGAATCCTTTAATAGAAAAAAAAAAAAAAATTAAAACTTTAAGAACAAGATAAAACAAAAAAACAAAGAATGAGATTTTCAATCTTTCGATTCCAAGACCTGCTTGACCGGTTCCCTCTCATTAACATACAAACCATGTTCTTGAATATATCTAATCACCGAATTTGGTAATAGATACTGAACGCTCATTCCTCTTCTAATGAAAAGCCTCACCTTTGTAGATGAGATATCGTTATAAATCAATTGTTTGATCACTAAAACATTTGCCCGATGCTCATACATGATGTCATGTGAGAGTAAGAAAGAACGAACATCTGAACCGGTACGTTCAACGATCAAACATCCATAACGACCCAGAATATGATGTAAATCCTCATCTGCCCATACATTTGGCTCACCCATACTTTCAATCAAATCACCACCTGCAAGTAACATAATCTTGACTCCTCTCTTTGTACCATCAGGAGTTAAAACACCGCCTCTCTTGACGTTGATCTCTTCATTAAAATGGTCCAATACTTTAGCAGTACGTGTATAGGTCGGTTGTAACGATTCCCAAGCGTCAACCATAAGCCATGAACTTGTTCTCTCACAAGCCAATTCGCACATGCGTACCCTGTGATGTGATGGTGCTAAGCCACGCTTCTTGTAGTTATCACTCACTGGAGAGTAGAAACCACCAATAACTTCAAACCTCGTTTGTTCTCTAATTGCATCCATTGCCATTTCAAACATACGTAAGTGCAAATATGTAATCGGCGAGAAAGAACCACATGCAACGATAACCAATGGTTGTTTATTAGGATTCTTCAACTTTTGAACCAATCTATGAGTTGGAAAAGTATACTGGTCAAGAGTCTTTGCCTGTCTTATGATTCCATGAGGGACTTCTTCCAAATCTGCAGTTTGATATGAATGGATACGTGGGAGTGTAGTTGGAACTGGACATCCACCAGCGTCAATCTCTTCATCAGATGAGTTTTCGTTAGACGAAAGTGGTTGTAAGTTCTCTGGAATCATTGGGATACTGCTTTCCATAGATGTACGGGAATGAGGCGTAGAAGTTCCAAGAGAGGAAGCAGTATTAGGGCTTGAGCCGTAGTGTGTGTGCGAGTGAGACGAGTGTCTGTGTTTGCGTGGGTGGATTGGTGCGTCCAACTTGTTTGGATAGTCGGCGAGCACTGGTGGCTGAATTGGGATGGCCTTTGGGATCTGTGACGAAGGCGCCAGTGGTGGGATTTCAGGATGTGTTGATGGTGGGCGAAAGTCTGGTGCTCTTGTTGGGTCCATTACTGTCTATGACACACACAGTAAAAAAAAGATTGAAGCCTCTCTTCCTCTTCAAGTGTAATCCCAAAGAAAAAAAAGGTCCTCTCCTCTTTGGAGGCTTTTAATCGTTCTCGATGGGCCTTTGGCGGCCGGACTGGTCATTTTGTATGGGGAGTGGTAGGGGCAGCAGACAGGTTCTCTTTTGGTTTTGCAAGCGTATAAAAATGGGTCTAAAAAAAAAGGTGGGGGGGGGTTAATTAAGGAGACTTTGAAGATCAGAATTACTGTGTTTTTATAGTAATAAATGTACCAATAAGTAATGAATGGTATTTAAACAATAGGACTTTTGGTACTAAACCAATGGCAGGTACGGGGAGCCGTGAGTCTCTCCACATAAATCGCGGAATAATTCACTCTTGCATGACACACACTGATTACTCCGAAGGAAGAGAAAAGAGTGAGTGAGAGACGTCATAAGAAGGGAGAACACCCCCACAAAAAGGAAGATGTCGATTGAGCACTCTGAGAAGGTCAGATTAACACAGAAGCTTTATCCTACTCTTAAAGACTTGAAACTTGCTGTGCTTAAGGGAGAGTATCATAGGGGAATTTCATTCTTCTCGAGATCATTACTATGGAGAACTGTTTGTTTGAACTCTTATAAAGTGGAGTTTTTAGAAGATGAATTACAACCGGTACCTTCAATTGAAGTCTTAGATGGGTTCAAAGGTAAACGTGATTCTACAAGAGAATCAACAACAGATGATCCATTATCAACGACGAAGAATTATGACTCGGATGAACAGGATATCTTAGACGTTATTAAAATGGATGTTGAAAGACTATTAATTGATCCTATTTTCATAGATGAAAAAGTTAAACAAGATATCACACAGATATTATACAATTATAACAATTTCACACCTTACAAGCAAGGTTTCCATGAAATTTGTGGATTGATCTACCTTCAACTACACAATGATAATCCACAAAATCTGAATATAAAGATTGAAACTTTTAACATCTTCACCTCATTAATGCTCTCTGTTGTTCCAAATTTCTACAATGAAGATAACTTGATCGGTTGGTGCATTTCAGTATTCAACAAGTATCTACTATTAATAGACCCAGCATTATATGAACTACTTATTAAAAAACACAGAATTGAATCTCAAGTGTGGTTGATAAGGTGGGTACGTTTAATATTCCTTCGAGAATTAGGAATGGAGAATACATTGAATCTCTTGGATTTCCTACTATGTTATGATCATGATCTGTGTAAATTGTTCCCATTCCTAATCATCATTTTACTAGTTAAGATCAAGATCCAATTGGCAGAATGTGATGATAATGGCGAAGTATTATACCTATTATTACACTATCCTCATAAGGAGATGACTTTTGAAGAGATCAAAGACCTTGGTGATTGTGCTATAAAACTATATAACTTACCAGAGGATAAACTTGGTAAAGCTGGTATTGCATTGAATAAGAAATATCACACCACTATGAAATGGGAGAAGATCATGGATTTGGATAAATTGAGGATGGAACTCAAACTGCAAAGAAGAGTCCGTGGTGCTTTGAATAGGAAGTAATACATAATGCATAGAAACGGATCATTGAATTTTTCCTCTTGACAGTTCGTACCTCTGTATGAGGTGATTTGACTGCAAGGGTCTGGACCTTTCAAAACCCCTGAACGGTTGCAAGACTTTAGTCTCCTTAATGTGTGCTTTTTTTTCTCTCCCTAAGGTTAGTACCGTTGCATTAGTCTCATGTAGTCCCTCTCGGCGCTCGGATTGCAGTGAGAAACCGACATCCCGAGACCCGCACCCGCGTCAAACCTGCTGATCGCAGTGCAAAAACTAGTCCTGGTCAGGACTAGGGGGAGACTAGTGGACTTAAGGGGGGGAACTAAGAGGGGAGTCTTAAACATAGCTTTCCCAAAAGATACGGCTTGTACTTAACAAATCTCCTCCAAAAACAGGACACAACAACAACTTGATAAGCTAACAGTAATCAAACCATAAAGAAAGACCAACCACTCCATAAAGAGAAGCCAAAGAATAACAGCTGCTGAGGACTAGCTATTTGTGTCTCAGCCTACCCCCCCCCACAATATATACACATACCCATATCCCACACGTTATATCCAACCACAATCTTTTCATATTCCCAACAACAGCATGTCAGCTAATCATCACAGAGACACAGGTGTCTCTAACGTGGAGATTGACTGGTTTCTACGAGGAAAGTTGCCGGAGGCCACAACACCAATGCCTATCCCACTCAAGCATGTTAACTTGCCGTCACCAGGAACTCCAACACCTCCAGAGAAGTCCATTCATGAGGGCTTAACACACGTCAAACCAGCTTCAGAGCAGTACATTGGACAAGTTCTTAGTAGGTCCAAATCATTATCTGAGGTTGAAACCAGAAATGAGAAAGAAAAGAAGAACGGATTCTTCCGTTCATTCTTTGGTAAGAAGAAAAAAGACAGTACTGATAACCTACCAATTACTCAACCATCAAGAGCAAAATCGCCATCTCCAATAAGAACACCATCTGCAGAAGCATTTGCAAAAGATCGAAGAATGTCGGTGGATGTTAATACATTGCATAAGTCTAAAACTACTTCTTCAGCGACCGATTTGGATCCAAGACTGGAGGAATTTTTACGTTATTATAAGTCAAAAGGTTTGGATAAACTACAAAAGGATACTATCCAGAAGGATACAACATCTCCTAAACCAGATAAACAAAAGAAAAGAGGTTCATTTGCAATTTCTGATTCTGATGAATCATCCGTTTCATCATCTATTCAATCATCATTTGTTGATCAAAAGACACTCAAAGAATCAACCATAAAGTCGAAGAAAGTGGATGTGTTGGGAAGACCAATCCCTCCACATCCTGCTGTGGCACCTTTGCCCCCTGCTATTATCAAGAACTCACATTTTGAAACTGGTAATAAAGCTGAGCCACTTGCTAACAGCTCTGCAATGACTTCAACATCAAGACTCACTGGATTCCTTAGAAGACACCATAACTCTGTCTCTGAGAACTCATTATCACGTGCCGCCTCTATAACTTCGGCACCTCCAACTTTTGTACAACCAGAAATATCTGAGACCCCAAAGAAACAACAGAAACAACCCGTTGTGATCCCCGGTTTGGAAAACCTTCCTAGACTTAAACGTGTTTGCTTCGATGTCCCAGTCTTCTTCAATGACCCCCCACAACAAATTCCATCAAGAACTCCTCGTAAGGGAGAAGTTGAGATTCTAACAGATGGTTCAATTGTCATTCATAAGCTCACTGCTGCAGAGAAGAGACAGATAATGACACAGAGTGGTGGTGGTATCGTTGTTGGAGGAACTGGTCATCTAAAAGTTATAGCAAAGCCAGAAGTGGACCAGGATTCAGAATTACCACCAGAACCAACTTCAGAGAAGCCTTTAGTTGATGATGATCATGCAGCTCGCAAACACTCTATCACAGTTGCTGCTGCCGCTGCTGCGGCAGAGGCTCGTGGTAAAGAAGGTGGTAATGAACTAAGGAGAACATCAACGAATAACGATGAGGATGTGACTGTGAACTCAGATGCTTCTAAGATCTCCATTGACAAGCCAATGGTCCGTCACAATAAGAGTGCAGTTTCTTTGCGTGCACTTGAAATGCAAGAAGAATCCGATGGAGTATTCCCACCATTGGACATCAAAGTACCATTGGATATCCTCTACACACGTTGCTGTCACTTGAGAGAGATTCTCCCTGTACCAGCAACACTGAAGCAGTTGAAGCAGGGATCCACTGATCCAATATCCTTACTGCAAATGCGTAATCCAAAACCATCACTTGTGGAAGTACTTACGTTTAGTGATTTCATATCCGTGGCCCCAGTTCTTTCTATCTCTTTGGATGGTGTCTCCCTCAGTTCAGAGATGTTCAGAATTATCCTCTCTTCACTGGTGCATAAGCCAGAGTTGGAAAAACTCACGCTAAGAAACACTCCAATCGATGAGATGGGTTGGAAGTTACTGTGCTGGTTCCTTACTAAGAACCGTACAATGTCTCGTCTTGACTTAACACAAGTTCCAACATTACAAACGAGTGTACAGAAGCCAGCGAAGTCTTCTCTACCATCTACAATCCATAGAATGGAATGTGATATGGACTCGAGAAGTGATATGAACTGGACCTTGATGAGTGCTACTCTCGCAGCTAGAGGTGGTGTGGAGGAGCTAGTCATCAATGGTGCAAAGATGAGCGATGAGGAGTTCAAGAGTCTAATCGAGCTTGGTGTTATAATCCGTACTTCGAAGTTAGGTCTGGCTTACAATGACTTGACACTCAATCAGGTTGAAGTCATTGCACAAAATGCTGCTAAGTTGAAACTTGTAGGATTGGATCTGGGATATAATGATTTGGATGACAAGTTGAAACCATTGATCGACACAGTTGAGAAGCAAGCCCCACACACCACTGCTTTACAATTCCTATCTTTGAATTCGTGTAATTTGCACAACGAGAGTCAAGCATTTGAAGGTGTCTTTAACGAATTCTCGGTGTTCAAGGACTTGAAATACATCGACCTGTCTAATAACAAGGCACTATTCCCATCACTGATGCTAGGATTGGCAGAGTGGCTACCGATCTATCCAAAGCTCGCAAGAATCCATCTTGATTATAACGATTTAACACAGAGATCTATAGTGGCATTTGCAGAGCTGATCCCATTCTGTAAGTCATTGAGATACATTTCCATTGTCGGCAACAAAATTGATACCGTTTCCGCTGGTGCTTTGGCAAATGCTATCAAACTCTCCAAGACTGTAATGACTTTGGATATGGATTACGATGACGTTGCTCCAAAGTTCAGAGAGAGAATTGGTATCTACACTGTGAGAAACATGCAGAACAGTTTGTACAATGACGCCTCTAGAAAGAAGATGGATGGAGACAGAGAAATGGATGGTCTGAGAGAACAACTGTCACAGCTATTATTGCACGAGGGTGATGATCCAGACCCAATTCTTGTTGAAGGATTCATTCAAAAGGCCATGAAATTGAGAGAGCGTATTCACGAGACCATCGAGGAGCTGTTC
Source organism: Petasospora bimundalis (assembly GCA_030569745.1). Lineage (NCBI taxonomy): Eukaryota > Fungi > Ascomycota > Saccharomycetes > Phaffomycetales > Wickerhamomycetaceae > Petasospora > Petasospora bimundalis. The sequence continues at coordinate 99,078 of JAJMLR010000013.1, forward strand.
CATTTGAGAGTCCAAGGTAAGCTGAACGTTGAGGGAAAGGAAGCACTTATTCGTTTCTGCTTCGTAGATGCTTCTATTGAGAAGGGACTGAAACTCTTAAACAAACGTTCATCAATCCATGAGATTCTCACCAAACTACAACTCAACTCTCCTTCTGGTCCTGATAACACAGAGAATCATAGAAAGGTTCTTGGTGGGACTCTTTCGCCAACTTCTGTTTCATCCATGTCATCCTTGGAAATGGTACGTCACTCCAGTACGAACCTGGTGCATTATCTTGATGCTACTGGTAACGCTGGTCTGATGCCATTTGGCCCAACGGAAAATGACTCTGATGAAATTGAGAATGCCAACGCCCAACCAGAGCCTTTGAGGGATGACAGTGATGAATTGTCCCGTGCGGCAGCTGACTCTAGAATAAAAGAGGAGGCGAAAGTGTTAAAGATTGGTGGCTTGTTGCGTGGAGCAAATGTGAGAGAATCCTTGAGTCAGGAACATATTGATAAGATTGAGGGTATGAGTGGTGAGAAGCTCAGAGAGATGATCATGGAAACTAATGACTATAGAAACATCTCAGATGTTTTGTCCAGAATGAAAGAGAAGGGTATTCCAATTGGCGATATCTATAAGAAGCAAGGAGATAGCAATATCTCTCCCCCAACTTCAGGGGTCTTGGACCTTGAAACGATCAGGAACACTGCCAGTAATGTTAGTGACAGAAATACAATTGTTAGTGATGATGAGCTCAGTGGCTCGGATTCTGAGTCTTCGATCCCTCCAGCTTCTGAAGACGAATTGGGTCAGGCCTACGATGATATTTTAGATCACTTAGAGAGAACAAGAACGAACAACTAATAGAGTATAGTTTAATTGATAAAGAGAGTTAATGCATTTTATTTTATTTTTTCCCCGTAAGATTACCCTTGAAGAGATTTCCTCTCTATCATTACGCAGAAGCGCGCTTTATCTCTTCTTGGTACCGTAGCACTGCTACCACAATTGATTTCTTCAAAGGTTCAAAATAAGCCTTGGCCAGCTCTCTAGACTTATCGTCTTTAACATCTGCAACGGCCTTATCGACCCTTTCTTTTGATTTTACCAAGGATTTGTATAGTGTGTTCACCGTGACAGCCTGTGAAGGATCACCAGAGTTGAAATGCAGCCAGAAATGTCTTAAGAATTCCACTGAAGTTGCATGTGTGATTCTTAATGATTCCAATAGCGTCGTGTCAAATGAAGGATCCACTTCATCTGTTACTTGATGATTTTGTTGTTCCTCGAAAGATCGATAAACTTGCCAACTCTGTTTGGATTGCTTTGAATTAAGTCTTACCAACTTAAGAATTTCTTGAGTTGACTGATCAATCTTTGGTTTTTTAGATTCATGATAAATGTCTGATAATTCAAATGGATCATGGATTTGTGATTTGACTTCCTCTGTGTATTTTATGTATTCGTCTTTTGTAGGTAATGGTCTTTTCTGTTCCTGAGTTTCTGTATCTTTCTTTAAATGAATCTCTGCGTATTCCGCATAATGTGGTTGTTCCAAATCGTTAAAGATTAATTCTTCTCTAACTCTTTCCAACTCTCTCTCTTCTTTAGTTTTTTGTAAACCTGGTGTCGATTGACGAGAATACTCCATTTCCAAACTATTCATCATCTTGTGACTCAATCTGTTCATACTTTTCAACACCGCAACTGTCTCTGGGATGGCATCAGGTTTCATTGTCATATCTGGAGCGTTACCTTTCTTTGTAGAATCATCATCCTGGTTTCCACTGAGATCAATAGTCTTATTAACCTTATGATCCAAAGTCTCATCTTCATGTTTCTCATAATCAATGTCCATGTTAATGTACTTATCCAAGATAACATCACCTCTAACATTTGTTGCGATTTTTTCACCTCTAAGTTTTCTAAATAACTTCGAACTAAAGAAACGAGACCAGAATTCACCTTCACTCAATCTTGGCACGTTATCATCATATGCCTTTCTAACCACTGGGTACTGTTCGAAGATGGCATGAATCTTTTCACGTGTGACACTGACATTGACCTGGTTATCAGCTGTTGCTGTTGGTTTAATAGTACTTAATACGTTAAATGGACCCTTCTTTTGAGAGTTTGTAAGAGCATATGCTCTTAAGAGATGAACACGAGTCTTCCAAAACTCATCTGGAGCTAAACCTTGGTTCATTACGGCATCTTTGAAAGTTGCCATCAACTGTGTGGAGTGTTCATCCAGAAGAAGCTTCTGTTGTAATGCATGGTTCTTCAACAATTTTTTAGTATCTAATGCTTCATCCAGGAAAGATGTGTTGATCAATGGCTTAGCAGTGATCTTCGCATCCTCTGCTTGTGCTGTTTCAATTGCCGTTTTATGTCTTGCAATAATCTGTTGAAGTGCTTCTTTGACGTTATCCATAATTAGTTGATTATTGAATGCAAACAGATAATTCACCGGCTCCGCCACATCATACTGCTTTGTAATCAACTTCAACATCATCTTCTCAGAACCAGCAGGACTGGCTTGTAGATTTGTAACGGTAGTCAACACAATCTCTACCATTGTTCCCTCGTCCGCTGCTCGCCACTGAAGAATTGAAGGTGTACGATCTTCATAGATTGTGAGCAGTCCGATCTTCTTCTTGTATACAGCAGCACCGGACACCAGAGATCCCAGATTCATTCTGTGTTTTTATGCTTCCCTTTCCTTTGATGCCATTCACTACGTTGATAGCTTGAAGTTTGAAGCCTTTTCCCAATGTATATGGCCCATTGTTGCGCGAACCATTTCTGTTGATCTATAGTTGGAAAGTCATCGGTGTTATGTATACGAATTTCATGCTAATAAAGAATTGTGAGTTATTACTGTTATATACAAGTGCTTCTTTCCGAGCATTTCTGGTTTTTTTTTATCATTTCTTCTTTCCCTTTTGCTTAACAGCGAGCTTACCACCCTTTTGCACCTCTTGAGCGTTCATTCCCAGTAAATCGAGGTAATCATCCAACAACAAGGAATCGTCTTCCTCCTTTTTAGTTTCCTTCTTAACTTCCTTCTCTGGTTTATCGCCGCTCTTCTTCTTTTCTTCTTCTTTAACAGAGAATTGTGAGAACTTCTGCTTGAACTTCTCCATTCTTCCTCCGGCATTGGCATCGACAACCTCGAGGTCGGATCTGTGTGGGTTCCACATCGGTGAGTTACGCATATCTTGAATAAGTCTCAACTCGTCCTTTGGGAACTGTGATCTTCTGATAACAACGGCACCATCACTGAATTCAGTCTTACAGTTAAACTTATAGTAGATAGCTGGACGGGCTTTACCCAATGTGATCTTCTTCAATGGACGCTTCGAGAGTGCACCATCAACAACGTGGTGTGAGGCAAAACGGCGTTGTGTAAGTTGTGTCAGCTGTGTGACTGGTATCGTCCGTATGGAGAACATTCTTCCTTCCCTTTAGTCCTTAAACTTTCCTCTACACTTCTTTTTATGTTGTACGTTCGACGTTTCTTCTATTGTGTGTCCACCACAAACTTTTCCCTGGCGCGAACACCCGGACACACCTCTGATTAGTGGCTCTACCGGTTTTCTCATTCCCCCCCTCCATTTAACCATTTAACCATTTAACCGTTTTCATTTTCATTTCCTACTATTTAACCTATGGATTAAGTATATAACTAGTTGATGGATTCACAAATATCATCATACATCCACTGATCTTCATTTCTCTCTTGATTAGCTGCTCCCTTGTAGATAAACTGATCACCTTCTTTCTGCCAACGTCTGAAAACCTGCGAGTTAACTGCAACATATTCAGAGTCAACACCTTTGTAATCTCTTACTAACATGACTCCGTTAATCCTGATAGGGCATGAAATTATTGTACTAATTTCAACGGCTTTACAACTTGTTGGAACTTCCAAGTCGAGGAATCCAAGACTCTGTGTAGACCCTTTGTAGAGACACCAAGTTGACTTTCTAGGTGAAACGTAGATGTCCAAAGATTCCAGATATGGGAAATTTTTCTCTGAAAGTAGTATGACTAAAATACCAGAGCATCTGTCATTTATGTCTTTGGTCTTTTTGATGATCACAGACTCTTCGTGGCAAACACCAGCCTGACTGAAAACACTTGTTGTGGTTTCATTAAGATCAGTCCCAGAACCTCTTGAATTAGAGAAGTTAGATGCATTATCTAAACGAGTAGAACTCGGGTTCTTGTCGTCAAAATTGGAACGCAAACCAAATATCGTTATATATGCCACATCCAGCCAGAGCTTCTTGAGCCCGTAAAATACATAATTCAAAGGTTGGTTGACTCTTAACTTGTACCCTTTGATATACAACGATTCCACGCTATTGCATATATATCTCAAGTGCTCCCATGTCATAATTGGAGCAATATTGTTTGTCATATTAGCAAGATGAACAGTTCTCAAGTTGCCGTTGAAGTGGTTGTAACATTTTGACTGTTCTCGCCTGATCAAATGCTTAAGATCCCATGCTGAAGTACTTCCTCTCAGACCAACCAAGGTCAAATTTGTTATGTTGGGAACGAAAAATGGAATAATTTTATGCCCTTTCTTATCTGCTTCATCACTAACAATACTGCAAATTCTAAGAACCTTGATACAGGGAGCATAGGCAGGAATCCAATCTAGACGACTCAATCGGGCGCTACCCATGGTACAACAAAGTCTTTCCCAATGAAACTTTGTAACATTCTTCAGAACAGTTTCTGAAACATAGGAATCTGAAACTCCAACAAAATGCATATAAGAAGCAAGGATTCCATTCCATCCATATCTTGGTGTGATGTCGCTTCTTCTACTAAGATGTGCCTGGTCCGACCACAACGTTGTAGCATGACCACAAATGGATCCATAGGGGTTCAGATAACTCCAGTTTTTGTTGATGATTGCAATCTTTCTTAAGCCAAAGCATAATTTGAAGCTGATTATTGGGGTAAATGGACTTCCAAAACTTACTCTCAATGTTTCGAGCTGTGTTGCATTCAAAGTGCACGTAAAACTATTACAAGAAATAAAATTTCCACGGTTAGCAGTACATGTCTTCTCAAAATGCAGGTATGCAGTAGTAACATGAGGGATATAGATATAATCAATATTTTGATTGCAGTAGGAAAATATTGAAAGAACTTTTGTGTCCGGAGAGCCGTTTATATTCAGACCATGTCGATGCGGATCATCCCAGCTTAATTGGTAGTGTAGATTTGGACTTTTCCTATATTTAATATATGGAATGAACCTAGAGTTTCTTTTGTTATAAATAACATAGAGTCCATATCCTATTTTTGACCTGAATGATATATTTGCTGTCATTGGTCTTGGTGCACCAATCTTCTCAGCAAATCCAACAAGTGCAATAGGAGTCACAACCACATTGATGTTTAAGCAATCTATGAAAAGAAAGGTGTCTTTGGATATGAATCTACCATAAGCAGACCAAGGTGTAAAAGATATATCCTCCACGCCCTTCAAAGTAGAGTCAATTTTGTAGAAAGTTAGGACTTTAATAGGAGTTCTGCCAATTGGAGAACATGGGTCGAACTGGAAAACCAACACAGATTGATGCCGCATATGTGCAGATTTATTATCTGTTATAAACAAAACTAGCTTGCAAAGACTTGGAATTGCTTCAAGAAGTTTTAAAAGAGTAAAGTAGCTATTTGTGTGAATAACATACCTTATGATACGGACTATGATTTCTTCGGGGAATTCAAGTAAGCGAAAACCAGCTTCAACAGCTTCAACAGCTTTGACATGACTTCGCCTGAAACTTTTAACAAGCCTTTTAAGTTGATTGAATGTAATATGCATTGCACCTAAGCTTTTGAAGTCTCAAAAGATGGACTATTTACTTCATATTGAATTCTAATTCTCCGTTGTTTATAATCACCCGGAATAACTGCTCACAAGAGATAATGCGTGAAATATGATAACCCCGGTTATCTCCGCAAAGCCAGCCCCGGTCCGCTTTCCAAAGTTGAGTGAGTTATAATAATTCTCAATGAGAGTGAGTGATTCTACACAGTCCATTAGAACGTAAGAAAGGTAGAGGGGATCATTAATGTATTAAAATTCAACGTCCTTCAGCTTCATCAAGCCTGAAAGGGATCCAATCTCCTGTGCACCTCTTGGGTTAAACTTCTCAAGGTATGATAGGATTTCATTATAATTAGCGTCACTAACATCTAATTCATAATCCTCCTCCATCTCATTTTCAAGTTCATCATCGTCAAAGTCTTCAATCTCTGCATTTGTAGCATCATCCCTTTCATCAACTTCTTGAACTTCTAATTTATTTTTAAGATAATCGACACGTTCCGGTTCAATTCTTGTACCATCAACAATACATCTCAATTTATATCTCATTAATCTTCTGAACCTTGTCATTGTAGTGAAATCATACCAACCATCATGGAAATCACATTCTTCTCTTAATGCCGATGGATTTAGCAGTGATAAAACATCTGGATCAGTGATTATATCCAGTTGGAATGATAATGATAATGGTAATTCTTCACCGTTAAACTTGAAAGAAGATGATATTTGTCCCTCTGTTTCCGTATGGAAGGTCTTTGGTATCGTACGGTTGAAGTTTGGCACACGGAATCCTTCGGTTTGATACTGTGCATATTCTGGTGAAGATTTTGGATCAACACCGAGTCGGATGTATGCCTGTCTCCATGGACCTTTAGTGTAAGTATATGATACCTGTGGTAGGGCATATTTCAAGCATTGTCTAAACATTGGAGGTAAGATAGTTTCCAAGTGTTTACGTAACCAAATTGGTCTTTGTTCAAAGTATTTCTTCACAATTTCTATAGTTTCGAGTGTATCTTTGAAAAAAGTGTTCTGAGGATCAGATTTGAAGTTTTCAAGTTGATTTTTAAGCTCTTGTGTTGGCTCCATTGGTACTTCATCTTGCCATCTGATGATAATTGAATGAAGTTTGATGTGCTTATTTTTAGTTGTCAATTTACCTTCTTTCATCACCGTTGCAGAGTTCTTTTTATATTGGTAATTGAAAGGTAAAGGAATAGAAGAGAACCTTGGTGGTGGGGGAAGTTCAAATTGACCATTTGATTCTGGTTTCCAAGGTTCTTCATCCTGACTGAAATCAAGATTCTTTATATTTGTATAGTTCAATCTATGAATTGATTTATCAATAGTCCCTGTGAATTCACTTGATCTTGGTTGATATTGGAAGTCTGACATCTCTCTGAATCTAAAAGTCTTGTTTATAACACCTAATGGTGATATATGAACAGCTTTCTTCTCTTTATGCATTTGATCAAGTGTCTTTTGAATATTTCCATTGTTTGCAACTAAGAGTTTCTTCGGTACTGATATTTTGATCAAGATCTGTTCATTCTCACTAAGTTTAGCATTAACAGGATGTTCATATATGTTATTTGTGAATCTTAACTCCAATGGATTTGATACTTCATCTTGACATGACCGTATAGCAGCTTCTTTACCACCAACCATTTGTAATGCCTTATCAACATTGTTCACTTTTAAAGGAAACTCAATACATGAAAGATGTGGAATATCAAGCGAATGCTCCTTTGCGTATTGTTTAAACATCTTAAATGGATAGCCACTATGAATAAGTTTATGGGGTTTCTTTTACGCGTTGTTTACGTTTTCAAATCTCGAGGGATCTGTCATTTCCTATACGTGTCAATAAATATCTGTCATTGGTTGACGTGTCACTAATATTCTGTCATCAGTGACGTGTCAATAAAAAGGTGACAGCTATTAAGAGAGCAACCATCAAACGAAGTTATAAACTTATTTTTACAATCAAATTGAATTTCCTGGGGAAAAAAAAGAAAAGAAAAGATGTCAGAAGGAAACGTTCTTGTTGTTTCGAACAGAATTCCTGTTACTCTCAAACGGTCTTCAAATGGTGAATATCAATACAACATGTCATCAGGTGGACTTGTTACTGCTCTTCAGGGTCTTAAGAAGACATCAACGTTTCAATGGTTCGGCTGGCCGGGTTGGGAAGTACCAGAGAAGGAGCAGGAGAAGGTTACTAGAGAATTAGATGAGAAGTTTAAAGCTACTCCTGTTTTTTTGAATGATGAGGTTGCTGATTTACACTACAATGGATTTTCAAATTCAATATTATGGCCTTTGTTCCATTATCACCCAGGTGAAATCAACTTTGATGAAAAAGCTTGGGCTGCTTATAACGAGGCCAATCAAAAGTTTGCCGAAGTGATTTTGAAGCATGTGAAAGATGGTGATGTTGTTTGGGTTCATGATTATCATTTAATGCTTTTACCTGAACTTCTTCGTGAAGAGATTGAAAAAAGGGGTTTACGTAACGTAAAAGTTGGTTTCTTCTTACATACACCTTTCCCATCTTCCGAAATTTATAGAATCTTACCTGTTAGACAAGAAATTTTGAAAGGTGTTTTAAGTTGTGATTTGATTGGATTCCATACTTATGATTATGCTAGACATTTCCTTTCATCTGTTGAGAGAATCTTGGGTGTTAAGACTTTACCAAATGGTGTTGAATACAAGGGATGTTACGTAAATGTTGGTGCATTCCCAATTGGTATTGATGTTGATAACTTCACTCAAGGTTTGAAAAAAGACACCGTTGTTGCTAGAGTTAAGCAATTACAAGAGAAATTCAAAGATTGTAAAATCATTGTTGGTGTTGATAGATTGGATTATATCAAAGGTGTTCCACAAAAACTACATGCTCTTGAAGTTTTCTTAAGTGAACATCCTGAATGGATCGGTAAAGTCGTTTTAGTTCAAGTTGCTGTTCCTTCTAGGGGTGATGTCGAAGAGTATCAATCCTTAAGAGCAACTGTAAATGAATTAGTGGGAAGAATCAATGGTACTTTCGGTACTGTGGAGTTCGTTCCAATTCATTTCATGCATAAATCAATCCCTTTCGATGAGTTGATCTCTTTGTACAGTATCAGTGATGTATGCCTTGTCTCCTCGACACGTGATGGTATGAACTTGGTCAGTTACGAGTACATTGCTTGTCAAGAAGCCAAACAAGGTTCATTGATTCTATCTGAGTTCACTGGTGCTGCTCAGTCCTTGAACGGTGCCATCATCGTGAACCCATGGAACACTGATGAACTGTCACAGGCCATTTATGAATCGTTGACTTTGCCAGATGAAAAGAAACGTGCTAACCATGAGAAGTTGTTCCAATACATCTCAAAGTACACAAGTGCATTCTGGGGCGAGAACTTTGTTAAGGAATTGTATAAAATTGGTAATTAGTCTAAATGCTCTATATATATTGAGAGTCCCTTCACATGTAGTTCGCGCACAAGCGTTGGGCCTCGAAGAGATGTCAACAGCAATGTATGAGACTGGGGGCAGGCAACCAAGAAAAATGTTGACAAAGAAATGGATTCTTTCTGATCATCTCTCCCAATCACACGCTCAATGCTTGAAAGCTTCACTTTATTCCTATTTTAACGTTCAAAAGCCTCTTACAGATTCTGTGCCACCCGGGTATCATTTGATATACTTCAACGCAAAGAACGAGGAGGATTCTCTATCAAAAGACGGTTATGACACTCATCAGCAACCGGATGATACTTCTTTCAAGAGACGTATGTGGATTGGTGGTAAGATGAAGTTTCATGCTCCACTCAAGTTTGACCAGAGATCTCTATGTGTCGAGTCCATTGAAAAATTTAGGAAGATGAAGGACAATCACTACGTTACCATTAATAGGGAGATAATAAGTGGTGATTCAATAGTTCTCGAGGAAACAAGATCATTGATATACACAAATCAGTTATATACACCTTCACCTTCTATACAAGTAATGGATAAACCGAAATTCACTCATGAAATGATACCTACGGAGTTGTTACTCTTCAGATATTCTGCCTTGACATTCAATTCGCACAAGATTCATTATAATAAGGAGTATGCCAGAATCGAAGGATACCCAACTGTGCTTTTACATGGTCCTTTAAGTGTAACGTTACTATTGGAATGGGTAGGGACGTTATATGATGGGTTGAAGATCAAAGAGTTCAAATATAAGAACACTGCTCCAATATTTGCAAATGAGAAGATTAAACTTGGTTTGAAAGAAACAAATGAAGGTATTGATGTTTGGATTCAGAAAATTGATGGTACATTATTGGTTGATGGTAGTCTGGTGATAGAATAACAGAGAAGTGTGTTTTTATGAATAGAAGTTGTTTGAGATCAGTATACGCTCTGTATTAACCCATGATTTCCATTTCAAAGGGGATTTTGGGTCAACATCAGTCACTATAGCATTTTGAACTTCATTGGACACTATCTGGAGGAAAATAGTAACATCTCTTAATGTCATTTGAAGACAAAGATCAGATGTGATATCTGATTCACTCTTGAGTGACTCTAGATCAATAGGTTTTTGTAACTGTCCCAATCTTTTGAAAATGTTATTATCGGTCATCAAGTAATTCAATAGTGCAATTCTAATCTGTGTATTATCAGATATTACACTGATAGTTGATTGGAAACTTTCTTGATCTAATAATCCCAATGAACAGAATAAAGAACTCTCTCCATGTTTAAACTTATGATGAGCACAATTTCGACAACCATTTGTAGTTTTGATTAACCATTTGGGTTTTATTTCCAGTATATGATTCTCACCATTACTCAATACTTTAAAATATTTGTCACTCTTTGTAATTGTATACCCACTTTGAATGATATTAGGCATCAAAAACCCATACCCATCGTTCAAGGATCCTTCAACATCAAATAAAACCTTACATAACTCCATGGGTATTACATCCTTCAATTCCCTTCTTATAACTTCATTAACAAATTCGTTAACGTATAACGTATCATAATGTTGACCTTCTAATCGTAATCTTAAAAGTTGATTGTGTAGTTCCTGTTGTTGACCTGTGTACTTATACACTAAATTTGCATTGCCTTTTGCAAAGAACTCCCAATCTTCGAGGATATCCACTATTTTCATTTGATAATGATTGTTCTATCAAAACATTTCAGCTTTTTCAACTTTTTAAACTGCTTTATATAAAAAAAAAAGAAAGAGTAAACTGACCCATTAAGCAGAGGACAAGACACAAAACATCCGTACACCTCTTTATTTTCTTAATAGAGAAATTAAAAGATCTCTTACTCTTGAATGGGTAAACTATGTTAAGAATGATAAGAATGATCCAGTAGAAATATTATTTACAGCTAAAAATGAAAGATAATTTCCGCCCACACCCATATTTTTGTCAGTTTTTGTCGGTTTTTGTAGGTTTTTGTCGTTCTAAATACGCCAAATTTGCGGAAAAATGTTCTCGTAGCCCCAATACGGTAACTTCTCGTTTAGCTCTCGCGATTTCCTTCCTATTACGGTGAAGCGCACCCGGGTTCTCGCGCCACTTGTTTTCGCTAACGTCAAATCGCGTGTCGAGGGGTGGATTCTCCAGCCTTTTCCAGTTCAAACTTCTTTCCACCTTCACCCTCAAGAAAAGGTTGGAAGTCTCTGACCTCACTAGAAATGGCCTTGGACACTCTTGATTACTCCGTTCTTATTGCCCTGGCGATCGCCGTTGCTGCTTACTTCACAAAGGGATCCCTTTGGAGTGTTGTTGATGACGGTACGCGCATTGTCTCTGATTCCCGTGTCATCGCTGATGTTGTGAGGGATAACAAGAAGCAATATTTGGTCTTTTATGGATCACAAACTGGTACTGCCGAGGATTATGCTCATAAGTTTGCTAAAGAACTTAAGGCTAAATTCAAACTTAACGTTATGGTTGCTGATCTTGCAGACTATGACTTTGACACTTTAAACGATTTGGACTGTATCGTATCATTCTTCATCTCCACTTATGGTGAAGGTGATTTCCCAGATCAAGCTGTTCCATTCGAAGAACACATCTCCGGTTTGACAGAAGGTGATTTGGTTAACCTTAAGTATACCATGTTCGGTTTGGGTAACTCCACTTATGAATTCTTTAATGGTGCTGCTCAAAAGGCACTTAACTCTCTCCAGGAGGCTAGTGCTAACTTGATCGGTACCTACGGTACTGGTGATGATGGTGCTGGTACTTTGGATGAGGACTACTTGGCATGGAAGGAATCTACATTCGATCTTTTGAAAGATACTCTTCACTTGGAAGAGCAGGATGCCTCTTTCGAGCCATCTCTCACATTGACCAGATTGGACCCTGGCGAATTCGATGAGAATAAGATCTTCCTTGGAGAGCCAGACAAGACTTACCTTACATCCTCTGACCTGTCCAAGGGTCCATTCGATCATGCTCACCCTTACCTCGCCCCAATTGTCTCTACCAAAGAACTCTTCAACTCCAAGGACAGATCATGTATTCACGCTGAATTTGATCTCTCTAACACAGATCTTCGTTACTCTACAGGTGACCACTTGGCTATCTGGCCATCCAACTCAAATGAGAAGCTTGAGAAGTTCCTCAAGATTACCAACTTGTGGGAAGACAAAGAGAACGTCATTGACTTGAAGCCATTGGATTCCACCGTTACAATCCCATTCCCAACACCATGTTCCATTGAGGCAATCTTCAGACACTATAAGGAAATCTCTGGTCCTGTCTCTAGACAGTTACTGGCTAATCTCAAACAGTTTGCACCAAATGCAAAGGCTAAGGCAGAATCTGACAGACTTTCAAAGGATAAGGCCGCATTCGCTAAAGAGATTCACAATGAGAAGTATGACTTCAGTGATGTCTTGGAGTTATTATCTGAAGGTGAGACTTGGAAATTCCCATTGGAGTTCTTGATTGAGTCTGTCTCACACTTGCAGCCACGTTACTATTCTATTTCTTCTTCTAATTTGTCTGAGAAGACAACTATTCATGTAACAGCCGTCGTTGAGGCAGAGGAGCACAATGGTAAGCTCGTTACTGGTGTCGCCACAAACTTGCTCCGTAACATTGAAATCGAACAGAATAAGGAGTCATCCAAGCTATACCAGACATACAACCTTAAGGGTCCAAGAGGGACTTTTGCCCCATACAAACTCCCAGTTCACGTTCGTAAGTCTACTTTCAGACTTCCAACAAACAACTCTGCTCCAGTTATCATGATTGGTCCAGGTACAGGTGTCGCCCCAATGAGAGGCTTCATCCGTGACCGTGCTGCACAGGTTGAGCAAGGTAAGGAGTTCGGTAAAATGATTCTCTTCTTCGGTTGTAGAAACTCTTCCGAGGACTTCTTGTATAAGGAGGAATGGCCACAATACGCCAAGACGCTAGGTGAATCCTTTGAGATGGTCAATGCCTTCTCCAGAGAGGGTAAGGACAAGGTTTATGTTCAGCATAAGATCTATGAGCGTAAGGAAGAGATCATGAAGTTGATCGACGCTGGTGCCTTCATTTACGTTTGTGGTGATGCCGCCAAAATGGCTAGAGACGTTAATGACACATTGTGCAAGATCATCTCAGAGTCTAAGGGCTTCTCGGAGGAGCGTGCACATGAAGTTTTGAAGAACTACAGAACTTTGAACAAGTATCAGGAGGACGTTTGGTAATTTGATTATTGATGATATAGAAGACCTATAGGTTCAGTTCTTGAGGACAATGGATGTCCTCGGCTCAAAAAAGAAAAAAAAGTTGGCTACTCTTAACTAATACAATTATAAAGGCTAATATAATGCATTTTTATTAATAACAAAAACCCGCCGTATTAAATGAGTTGGTCGATTTTAACTCTCTCCAAATAGATTGCCTAAAGCGCTATTTTCAGTGAATGGGTCATTAAGCACATCACTTTCAGCTTTCTTCTTCCTCTGTATTTGTTCAATCTGCTTGTTTCTCTCCCTTTTTATTTTTTCGTCGTCATCATCAGTAGACTTTACTGTTTGCAAGAATTGCAAAACCACATTTCTTTGTTCTTTCAGCGATTTGGCACGAGACAGATGATCATCCATGACATCAATATCAGTGTCAGTTGCATTTGGGAGATAACTCTTAACAACCTCTCTGATATAGCCACCACGAGAGGACATGTTTAGGTATAAAGAAGTGAAAACATAAGCTGTCTCGTTCTGTGCCTCACGATAGAGGTCGTTGGTCAAAACATGAATCAATGCCTTTGTAAGATCATCACAGAGGAATTTGTCAACTTCGTCATCTTTCAACACGATATCTTGAAGAATACTTCTCAAAATAAGTACTGCATTATAAGAGCATCTGGAATCCTTGAACATAATAACGTGACACATCAAACGTAAGAAAGGCGCGAGGATGGCCTTGTTGTTGAAGACCAACCTTCTGATCTCAATCTGAGTATCGGTCAATGGATTTTTGTATCCGTACTGGCCAACACAATCTATCAAAAGTCTGATGACAACTTGTGTCACCTGTCTCAAAAGATGTTCTTCCATCATTTCATCGCTCAGTTGTTCATCGTCCTCATCAAACTGTAAACCGCTGATGTAGACCTTCTCCCACTTATTCATCAAGAGTTCATCTAATGTGATGAACATCTGTGGCAAAAGATCTGACATGAAGGATCTCACTTGAGCAGGTGGGCAGTTCTTGACCACACTTCTCAGCATGGTATTGATCATATGTTTCCATGAGTGTAATGTGATACCAACGTTTTCGCCTGTGGCCGCTCTCCAAAAGACATCAGCAATGTTTGGAATACCGTAAAAGGTATCGTCCAACTGGGAAATAGTAGCCAATGACAGGAAGACATATTCTCTAGTGTATCGTATAATGTGTCCAACAGAATCGGCAAAATCTCTCAGTGTGTGCATAGCTTTGACACTTTCTTCCAAGAATTCATCCCTGGATTGGATAGAAACACCCATCTGCCAGAATCTCTCGACAGTAGTAGCCTTTGCAAACGACTGGACAATATCTGGAAGCTGTTTCCAGTTTTCTGGATTGTGATATGATTGAATTTGGTACAAGAGCTGTAAAATGTGAGGGATGATAGGTATGACTCTGGGTTTCCAAAGGCGCAACAAGTTCTTAAACTCCTTAGAATCCCTTGGAAGCTTTTCAATAGAGTATTGAATCAACAATCTTGTGGCTCTCACTGGGAAAAGAGCAGACCATCTGTCCTTCAATTCTGCCTTCAACTGTAGACCCTGTTCATCCATTGGAGTTTTTATAAGGTCGGTATCAGGTGTAATACCTCTAACTTTGAAGTACTCTGCGATCTGAACAATCCCCAATCTTTCCATAAACCAATGGAGATCACTCAGACCCTTGACAGTATCATCGTCAGTCCAAGATGCAATCTCTGGTTCGACTAATCTAATAAATCTCTCGTCCTTGTTTTCAATTGAAGATCTTTGAGAAACAACTAGAAGGAATGCTTTGAAAGAGACAGCCTCGTTTTTTGATAGACGTGGTAGGAGTGTTTGGAAGACTGCCTCCATCTCATCTAGGATGCCCTTCAAACTTTCAGGCATCAAAAAGGCAATTCTGTTCAACTCTGTACCACAGTTTGTTCTGAGATCCTTCACAGCAGCTGCGAGATCGTCCGATGCATTAGGTGGGCACTCAGTAGTTGCAACTGTAAGAAGCTTTTCAATTACCCTGAAAGTCATGCTATCTTTTAATAGTGGAGCAAACTGGACATATGTCTGTGTGAGCTTTTTAAGAACAATTGGGTCTTTAGCCTGCATAGCCAACAACTTTTCTAAAAGTGTTTCAATCTGCTGTAACAAAGGCTCCAACTTCTCATTGTAGTCGGCATTTCCATACCAAATCTTCCAGCGAATAATACCCCTTACACTGGATTCAACAATGTCTAATTGGGAAATTGTCAAGATGAAGGCCTCCTTTTTGTAATCTAGCTCTTGTGATGTGAGTGCCTGGATACCCATTTCAGAGGAGAAGAAGTTTTCCAAACGCTGGTTCAACCAAAGAAGTGCCTCATCTGACTTAATGCAGACAATGAGTCTAACAATGTCATCCACTAGCTTTTTATAATTGCTCAAAAATGAATATGAGTCTGCCTGTGAGTTGAAGTCAATACTGAGGAACTTTTGACTAACGTGTTCGTCGTGAAGCTCACTGAAATTCAGCATTTTGGTAGCTGCAACTTCCAACAAGTCAAACAGGAATGGCTCGATCATTCTGATTTTGTCTGTGTCTCTCAGCATATAACCCCAAAAGTTCAATGAAATAGCAGAGATTGTCAAACTGTCGCTAGCAGTGGATGATAAAACGAGCTTAAGGTATCCATTGAAATCCGCACTCTTTCCAAGGTCTTGAACTTCCTGGAGGTGCTCACTTAAGCCAACAATCATCTCTGTCAACTTCTTAGAGAACGAATATACTTCGTCATCGATGTCATCTGGGTCATTAGAAACTGAGTTATAAATGTTTGTGAGAAGTTCGATGCCCTCTGGATCGAAAATGACACAGATTATTTTGTAGAGGTTATCTGGGTGGCTGAAGTTTCTTGTAAAGAGGATATGTAGACAGTTCACTGTCAGGATCTTAATTTTGATGTTATTTATTAACATTGTGTTCATGAGAGATCTGAGGATATCTGCCTCTGTTAGTAGAGTTCCGTGAGGCCAGTTTAGACAAGTCTTAAAAGTTTCAAGAGTTTTAATGATGGCAACCTCGTTTCCAGCTCTAATAGCCTCGTTTAAGTACTCTTGCCATATTAAAAACCAACCTTCAGTTGTTGCTTTTGATTCTTTCAAATTTACATTTGGTTCATAAAATGTTTCAATCATGCTTTGTGGAAGAAGAACGTTTGAACACGATGAGCATAACACTGCATTTCTTCTTGATGTGATAGGATCGTCAAGGATGTATACATCTTCAAACAAGGTTCTGAAAATAATAAGTACGAGCTCCCTTGTCTGTTGTGACGATTGCCAAAGTTGTAAAAGATCTTGATCCATAGTAGACCATCCTTTAACAAGATCTTGATATTGTGCTTTAGTGTTTTCCTCTGTGGCAAGGTAAGATCCCCAACATCTTTTAGCAACAGAAACCCAAAGGAATGCAAGTTTTTCCTTAAGGTAATGTGGATCATTTTCTAAAAGTTTTGATGCTAAATCAACAACCCATTTACGAATTGCCAACTTCTTCTCTTCATCATATGAAGACCAATGACGATTTATAGAGTTTTGAAGAAGGGTGAGTCCAAAATGACGCACGATTGAGTTCTGTGACGGGAGGGCAAGTTCATAACCCCAGAGCGGTGATTCTTCTTGTTTCTTCACCTGCTCTATAAATTGCTGTGCTTCTTGACGAGCTTGGTTTGAAGATTTTGGCGAATGGATGAGCTCTAGCGCGCTGACGATTTGGTTGGCCCCGGCAGCGTCCATTGTGTTTATAGGTGTATATGTGGAATGAAGTACAATGGTAACCCCGTTCTGGTTGTGATCAACTTGATGTATAAAAAGTGGCCTGTTTGTAGTGTTTTGAAGATGTGTGATGACCTTTTCTGTCCGCTGGCGACGTGGTTTCTTGTCCGGGGAGATCTTTCAGACGGGCGGCAATTGCACCAGTTGCAAAGCAAATTAACTCCTAGCAAATTTGGTTAAATGATAAGTATCACACGATACAAACACAACTGTTTTCACCCAATGAGTGAGAATAAACTGGTTGGTAATGAATTTTTAATTCCTTTACCGCCGGGCGTCCACCAAAGTGCGCCGTTTTCGAATGTTTTGGTTTCGATTTT
This sequence comes from Petasospora bimundalis, assembly GCA_030569745.1. Taxonomy (NCBI): domain Eukaryota; kingdom Fungi; phylum Ascomycota; class Saccharomycetes; order Phaffomycetales; family Wickerhamomycetaceae; genus Petasospora; species Petasospora bimundalis. The sequence continues at coordinate 116,773 of JAJMLR010000013.1, forward strand.
TTTCGCGAAAGAAAAAAGGGTTCATATCTGTTACCATGGCAACACAGATAAGAATCTTTATTATAGAGGTATTTGGGGGGGGGTACTACAGTGGTATATGGGTCGTAAAACGTTATGCTATTATGAGTGATATGATTATAAATCCATCAGAGGTAGAACTTTCTCTTCTCCTTATCCATGTCTGCTCTATGCTCCCACTCGATCTCCTCCTTAATACCCTTCTGCATTCTTCTCAACTTCATTGTAAACTGTGGACCGAGTTCTTGCAAACCAACTTTCTCCTCGTTCTTGAAAACGTATCTATGTCTTCTGAAAAAGATGTAGTCTCTTTGATTATGCATCGTTACCACATTTCTTCCTTCAAACTCTGGTCTATGTGGGAAAAGTGATTGGAAAAGTCTTCCAACGGTTTTACCAAGTCTCGTTGTAAAATTATTCAGTACTAATTCTGGAATATGATCAGATGCATTACCGTGACCGGCAATCTTCTTTCCTGGAACGAAAGATGATATTGAGAAATAAAAAGTTGGTCCCTCTGGTAAATGAATGAATGTCATACCATTAACGTTTTTTTTATCTTCATTAATAACGAGTAAATCTGTATAGTCTCTGTTACTGCAAAATTTGGCCATATCCTTCATGGAAAATTCTCTTTTACGCTTAATAAAAGTAGAATTAGGGAATATTTCCATCATCAAATTAGCAAATTCATAAGCTGCCTTACGAGCATTGGCATTCGTTGTGATGAGGATCTTTGGTTCACGTCCATCAAAATAAGAACTGAAATCATCTTCACCTTCAACATCAGCACCAACGGTTTCATCAAAGACTCTCTTGGATTCAATGGTCTCTGGAACGTTGGTGGCTAATCTCTCTTCTTTCAACTCTGGATTAGCCTTCTCCTCCTTGGCTCTTGTAGCCCTCATCGCATGTTTCTCCTTGTTCTTCTTGTCTTTGAGCTTAGCAAACTGCTGCTGACGAATCTGCTTGTTCTTGATCTTGACTTTCTCTCCTGTTGCCATCTTTGCTGTTCTTCTACTAACTTTCCAATGTGTGCCTCTTTATTAAAAAAAATCTTTCTCTAATGTGAAGAGAGAGCTGCCCCCAAATTTTTTTTTTTTAAACCTTTTGCTCTTCTCATCCCGATGCGGTAAATTCCGGTTCTCTACCCCCCTCGGAAATTAAACGACATAAACATCGTGTGTGTCCCGTAACAAGTTTTGCCTTAAACGAGCACTTCTCTGTGTGTTTTCCCTTTGTTTTACAGAAAAGACGAATGATTTTTTTTTCACTTATAAACAAGGAGAATCAGAGGGAAGGAAAATGCTCTATTCGGAAACATTGGGGCTGCAACGCACAGACCCAGCCCGCTGGAGACTTTCAACCACTGTTCTCGGAGGGACAGAATGGCACTATTTGACCGAAGAAGAAAGTACTGTCAATGAACAAAGCACCGTGGAAAAATACCTCTTACAAACGGAGGATTTTGTTCCTCCTCAATTGCCACCTGCTTATAATGCACTTCAATCTGCTAAGAATGGAGCTACTTTCCTATCGTATCTCCAGGATACAAACAGTGGTATCTTCCCAAATCAATACAAAGGTCCTATGTTCATGACGATCGGATACATCGTATCACATTATGTTACAAACACGCCGATTCCAGAACACGAACGGTTAGAATTGATCAGATACATTGTCAACACAGCACATCCAGTTGATGGTGGTTGGGGTCTCCATTCAGTTGACAAGTCAACTTGCTTCGGTACAACAATCAACTATGTTGCTCTTCGTCTCCTTGGTATGGAAAAGGACCATATTGTTTGTCAAAGAGCTAGATCCACACTTCACAAACTCGGTGGTGCATTAAGAACACCTCATTGGGGTAAATCTTGGCTTTCCGTGATGAATTTGTACAAATGGGAAGGTGTGAATCCTGCCCCACCAGAACTTTGGGCTCTTCCATACTCATTACCAATCCACCCAGGGCGTTGGTGGGTTCATACACGAGCCATATATCTACCATTAGGATACCTAAGTGCTTCCAAATATCAATGCAAGGAGGATAACTTGATCAAAGAGCTAAGAGCTGAGATCTATACTCGTGATTACGAAACAATAGACTTTTCTAAGCATCGAGATGATGTCTGTGGTGTCGATCTTTATTATCCACACACCGCATTCCTTAACTTTGTCAACCCTATAATGGCCAAATGGGAACAGTGGAGACCAAAATGGCTCTTGAACAGTCTTAAGGCTTACTCATATGATGTAATTAAAAAGGAATTGATCAATACAGAGCATATGACAATTGCACCTGTCAGTGCTGGATTCACTGCCATTGTTGTTTTCAACGAAGAAGGTCCAGAATCTGAGAATTTCCAAAAATGTATTCAAAGATTTAAAGATTGCTTATTCCATGGTGAACAAGGTTTAACAGTCATGGGAACTAATGGTTCCCAAGTTTGGGATGCTGCATTTGCAGTCCAATATCTCTTTATGGCAGGATTGGCTGAATTACCTGAGTACAAAGAAATGATCACACGCTGTTATAAGTTCCTTGTGAGATCTCAATTCACAAAGGAATGTCAAGAGGGAAGTTTTAGAGATAAAAGAGTTGGAGGGTGGCCATTTAGTACAAAGGAGCAAGGCTATACAGTGAGTGATTGTACTGCCGAGGCTGTCAAAGCCATTATAATGGTTCAAAATAGTCCTGTATATTCAGATGTCAAAGACTTAATTTCATTGGAGAAATTACATCAAGCTGTGGATATTTTACTTGGATTGCAAAATGTGGGCTCTTTTGAATTTGGTTCCTTTGCAACTTATGAGAAGATTAAGGCAACACCTCTATTGGAGAAATTGAACCCTGCTGAAGTGTTTGCCAATATCATGGTTGAATATCCTTATGTTGAATGCACAGATTCCGTTGTCCTTGGATTAACATATTTCAGAAAATATCATTCCTACAGAAAACAAGAGATTGATCTTGCAATTGAAAGAGCTATTTCATATATCAAAAAAGCACAAGAGCCTGATGGTTCATGGTATGGATGTTGGGGTATTTGCTATACGTATGCTGGTATGTTTGCACTTGAGGCTTTAAACACCATTGGAGAGACTTATGAGAACTCTGAAGTAGTTAAAAAAGGTTGTGATTTCCTAGTGGCTCGTCAAAGGGAAGATGGTGGATGGAGTGAATCTATGAAATCTTCTGAATTACATTCATATGTTGAAACAGAGCAAAGTTTGACTATTCAAAGTGCTTGGGCTTTGATTGGATTGATCCTTGCAGATTACCCAGATAGAGAGGTTCTTGACAAAGGTATTAGATTCTTGATGAGTAGACAACAGGACACTGGTGCCTGGAAGTTTGAAGATATTGAAGGTGTATTTAACCACTCTTGTGCTATTGAGTATCCAAATTATCGCTTTTTGTTCCCTATTAAGGCATTGGGACTCTATCACAAACGTTATAACTAAGCACTTAATACACGTAATTTTTTACAATTGGCTGTCAATGATTGACTGATCAGAGGAAATAGCAGTAAACTCGCTTGATAATTGGTTCTTCTGTCGCTTGTTAGGGAAATCAGAGTCTTGAGAATCCAATTTACTTGGAGTCGTCAAGTCCTGAAATTCCGATGAGAGATCCCCAGATCTGATCTGATCATTGGCCTTAAGCTCTTCCTTAAGATCAGTGACACGAGCATTGAACTCCTCCTTAGTTAACACCGTAACTTCGTCCAGATCCTCTTTCGAAACGCCAATAAATTCGTAAGAAACCGGCTTAATCTTCCTAATTGAGAATGCCTGCTTAAGATCGATTATTTCCACTTTCTTTTCACCCATTTTTATATAAATTTACTTCAATTTTTCAGTATTTCCCCAGACTTTTAAGAGTGCACTCGAGCAGCTGAAAAAAAAAAAAAAAAATTAATGTCCGATGAACCGAGAAACATCCAATAATCAACAAAACAAAAGAGGAGCAAAAGGAGGAAATAAGGGAAATTGAGAGAAGAAAAAGATGTTTTCCCTTGTAAGATCTCCGTTGTGTATATCTCAACGGGTCTTTTCCCGTTCAAAATCGTCCTTCTATAGACCTCCAACAACGGTTAAACGTCAAAAGACCAAAGAAGAGCTCAAGCTCGAGGAACTTGAACGTGATATGAAATCTGATAAATGGTTTGTTCGTAACTTTGCCAAGTTCAGAACACGTGAGTTCCAGAAGAAAATGACATGGTTCTATGTGGGAAGTTATGCCGTTTTCTTATTCTTGGGTTACAAGTACATGAATGGTGTCTATGACAAGGACAAAGAACTTGACAAGTTATGGGCTAAGCAAGATCGTGGTGAAGCTTTGAATGAATATGAGGAGTTGAGAATCAAGAAATTGACTGGTCACTCAAGATATAGAGATGAAAAGAAGTTGGAAGAGTACGAAAAGTTGAAAAAACAAGGAATTACACAGTTTGATGGTATGTGCGTTGAAGCCCATGGTGAGAACGTCAGTAATGAAAAGATTTTGCCTGCTAGAGACACAACACCTTTCTACGACTCAAAAGCCGAGGAATACGATAGTGAGATTGATTGGGAAGAAAAAATGGTATTGATGGGTCGTAGACGTAAATGGCTCATGAAACATTGTCGTGGTGATGTACTCGAAGTGTCTTGTGGTACAGGAAGAAACATCAAGTATATGGAAATGGATCAAATCAAATCCATTACATTCTTGGATTCTTCTAAGAAGATGTTGGAGATTGCAAACACCAAGTTTAGAGAAGAATTCCCTCTTTATAAGAATGCTGCCTTCGTCGTTGGTAGAGCTGAAGATTTGGTGGAGCTTGCCGCATCCGATGGTACTACCGAGACTAAGACTATCACTGTGAGTGACGTTGATCAGCAAGAAGTTCAACTGACAGAACAGAGTTCTAATATCCAATATGATACCATCATTGAGGCCTTTGGTTTATGTTCTCATGAGGACCCTGTTAGAGCCTTGAAGAACTTCTCAACATTATTGAAACCAGGTGGTAGAATCGTCTTGTTGGAACACGGTCGTGGTGAATACGATATGATCAATAAGGTCTTGGACAACAGAGCTGAGAAGCGTCTTGAGACTTGGGGTTGTCGTTGGAACCTTGACATTGGCGAAATTCTAGACGACAGTGGATTGGAAGTTACAGAGGAGAAGAGAACCCATTTAGGTACCACTTGGTGTATCGTTGCAAAGAAGAAAGAGGATAAGAAGCGTAAGGAGGAAATGTCCTTTGTTGAAAAGTATATCTCCCCTGGTATTCAAAGAAAGATTGAGGAGATGAAGCAAGAGGAGGAGGCTAGACAGTCCCAGTCCAAAAATTGAAAGCTGCATATATATCAAAATAACTACGGGAAAATGTAAATAGACAAAAGGTGAATATATTAATTTCAGTTACCTCTGTACTTTTCGGCATCAATGACATTAGCACCAATAGTTTCCATAACTTCACGGTCAATCAACTTACCAGCATCCTCATAAGCAATGGAAGCTTCATAAGCAGCAACTACTCTTTCCATAGTGATACCAATCTCACAATGTGCCAATGCCTTGACACAATTAGCGTACCGCGTAATTGTCTCTCTAACTGTCTTTGGAATATTGTCATTAGAATCTGAATAAATCTCCCATGATGATTCCTCTTCAAGCCTTGTGATATTGACAGAGGCTTCACCTGGATTATAACTACCTCTTGCTTGAATGGCAGAAGCTTCTTTGTTCAATACGATGTTGTTGTTTGTCTTCTGTTCAGCAGTCTTACGAAGCCAAACGTATCCATTGATTCCAATGATGACACCAACACCACCGGGCAGTTCGTGTTGATGGTATTTAGATCTGACAACAAGAGAGGCTGGAACCTTTGCAAACACACCGTTTCTCAACTTACCATACTTCAACGATCTCGTATGTAAGGATGCCGAACCATCTTGGAATAAGGATTGCACTTCAGCGTTAAGTAAGTCACCTTCTTTGAGGAAGTTACGCATTTGAAGCTCATCGGATTCGGACTTTCTTCTTAGCACACCACCGGGCAGATTCACAGAACCAAGCATCAAAACGGCATCTTGACGGGCTCCGATATCGACTTTCCATCTTCTTTGACCAACTTCGGTGATTCTTCCCACAACGTGATCACCTGTCTCTGGTTGATAACGGCCTCTGATCGGTGTCACTGAAAGCAAACGGTTCACACGAGAGATCGTACCGGCAACGGATGAGAACGTGTCGTTCTCCAAGTAATAAGTTCCGTGACCTCTCATCCAAGCTGGATCATCCGTTACAAGTTCTCCTGGTGTCACAATGGAGCGCTTGAGACCCGCTTCATCGGTTCCTTGTATCTGTTCTTCCTCCATCATAACGTCCACGTCAAGTTCATCTTCGTATGCTAACGACTGTGACTTCGAAATGCTTAGAATATCCATCTCGTTCTCTTTACAATTGCCGCTTCTTTCTCCTCTTTCTGCTCTTTATTGTGTTGATGGAGAGATGCACATACAAATTTTTTTTTTTGTCACTTCGCGCACATATAAGTCTGTGAGAGAGCCACTGATTTTATGTTTTCCAGCACTTTTATCCATTTAATAATCTTTTCATAAGTTATATGCTCTCTGTACTTAGAAGAGAAATGTCCCATCTACGTCCACCGGTGAACAGAGCAATGAAGGAGCTTGACCGCTCCTTCTTCCAGCAACAAGTGCCTTTGGTCGAGGCATACTTCACAGAACCAAAGAACGTTGGTCTCTTTACCAAGAAGTTCGCTAAGGACGTCCTCAAGTTGAAAAAAGTGCGTAACGTTACCAGATTCGATGATGGAACAAGAGGTGTGCTGCTTAAGGAGGAGATCTCCAACGTGGAGAGTGCTGAGAAGGAGCTCTCGCCAGAGGCTTATTCCTTCATCAAGGAGAACAATGTTGAGTTGAGACCACATACATTGACGTTAGGATATGATTACTGGCGTGCAGAGGATATCCTCGGTGCTATTCTTCCAGAAGAGTTCCTTGCTGAGGTTCCATCAGGTTTCACCATCACAGGACACATTGCACACCTCAACTTGAGAGATGAGTTCAAGCCATTTGGTTCTTTGATAGGACAAGTCATCTTGGATAAGAACCCAAACATCCGTACAGTGGTTGATAAAGTCGATACAATTCATGCAGTTTACCGTACTTTCCCTATGAAGGTCATTGCCGGTGACTCTGATCTTGTTGTGGAACAAAGAGAATCCGGTTGTTCATTCCAATTTGATTTTGCAAAAGTGTATTGGAACTCAAGACTTCATACAGAACACGACAGATTAGTTGGAATGTTCAAAGAAGGTGATTTGGTTTGTGATGTCATGGCAGGTGTTGGTCCATTCTCCGTTCCAGCTGGTAAGAAGAAAGTCTTTGTCATGTCTAATGATCTCAACCCAGACTCATATAAATGGATGGCTATCAATTTGGAAAAGAATAAAGTTGAGCAATTTGTTAAAGCCATGAACATGGATGGTCGTGTTTTAATCCAAGAATGTGTCAAATATGCAAAGCAATTCAGTCAAGAAAGAGGTGATCAAGTCACATACAGCTCACGCAAACGTAAAGGTGAACAACCAGTGGTTCACACTTTGGTCATTCCAAAATTCATTAAACATTTCGTTATGAACTTACCCGACTCTGCATTGGAGTTTTTGAATGAGTACAATGGTATATATGCTGATCATCCAGACATCAAACAGATTCCAGGCTTTGAATTGCCATTTGTACATGTTTATTGTTTCTGGAAATTCTCTCCAGATGAACCAGAACCAACAATGGATGAATTGCACAAGAGAGTTCACAACAAAATGTGTGAAGTTATGCAGTACCAATTAGACTTTTCTACGCTACAATTCCAGTTCGTTAGACAAGTTGCACCAACGAAACCAATGTTTAGAGTTACGTTCCAACTTCCAGAGGAGGTTGCCTTTAGAAGACTTTAGTCTGTGTGTGTATGTATATATATATTTTAATTAATTAATACTTCAACTCACCAGTGATGTTACTCCAAAACTCTTCAACAAACTTCTTTTGATCCTCCTGTGAGGCACCTCTAACAAACAAGTAAACTCTGCTATCAAGTTCGTTTTCCCATTTTCCTCTGTTACCACCAACACATACACCACCAGTCTCCTCCAAGATGATCCAACCAGCACATACATCCCAAGTTTGACATCCACCTTCCCAGTAAGCATCCAATTGTCCTGTTGCAACGTGACAAAGACTCATGGCTGCAGAACCAAAAGAACGGAATCCATGAATGAATCCCTTCTCCTTAGACATAAGATTCTTAAAAGTCTCCATTTTGATGTCGAACAATTCACCTTCTCTATCCGAACCGGATTCCAATGCAACCAATGACGTTTGAAGGGTCAATGGTTTTGTGTTCTTTGGTAATAGTTTACCGTTCAAGTAGGCACCATTACCCTTGATAGCATGGAAGCAGAGATCCAGATGTGGGTTATAGATCACACCAACAACTGGTTTTCTTTCAACAGCAAATCCTAAAGAGATACAAGAGTATGGGAAGTTATGGATGAAATCTGTTGTACCGTCAATTGGATCAACAATGAACGTTGGAGCATCATCCAACTTGGTAATACCTTCAACGTAAGTTTCCTCACCGATGAACTTGTAGTCTGGGAAAGTGGTTTTGATTTTTTTCGAAACAAGATCCTCAACCATCTTATCGATGGCTGTCACCAAATCAACAGAGTTTTTCTTGTCGTCAAAGGTTTCCTTACCCGCATGGGAACGAATGATATCACCACATTCCTTGGAGAGATCAACAAGGAAATCGTGCACAGTCTGGAGATTCAAGCTCATTATCAATTCGATGTGATTTATTCAATAAATGTGTCTGTGTATGTGTTAAGTCGAGCCCGCGCGATAATTTAAATACACCAAGCGAGTCTGCCATCTCTCGACGTGTCAATGGTATCTCCGACGGTGATATCTGTTATCGCTTCATATCTTTATCTTCAATTGACTCCCATATAAATGACTACACTCTGTGTCATTTTATATGATTCTCTTTGTCTCTCTGTATATATTTTCTTTTGTACGGTAAGAACCTCGCCTATTCCCTATGGGGCATATCTCCGCGATTAAGTAATGCTTTGAAATTCCAGTCCAGATCATAGCTTTAAACAGCAAAAGCCGCACTCGCTAATACAGGATTCAGCTGTCGATGAAACTTTCCTCCCCCTCCCACCCCCAAGAAGCCCACATTAACAACTTGGCACGTTTACATCTCGGGGGTCGTAAGCATTTGGTACCAACATGTTTCAGAACGTACAACCCCCCATTTCATCAGGGAGATCTGGAAGGGCTGGGCCCCCCTATCCTATCGAACCATGCGTTAAAATGAAAAAAAAAACCTCAATTTGTCCACGGGGATTAGCGGTGGCCATTATGGGGAAACTCTTTTTCACGTCAATGAAGTTAAAGGCGAGTGTTATCAGTTTGACACAGTGCTGTAGTTTATAAAAGGGGAGCAGATTGGGTGTCACCCGCCTCCGGTCTGGCCCACTTCTCAGGAACCTTTGACGTCTGAAGATAGAATTATGCCACGTATCGATCAGTATAACGCACGTCGCCTGCAACAAATGCATACTTTAAGCGTACGTTCCGCTGATAAGCGTGGAGAAGGACCAAGCTAAAACTTCATCAAGGGCAAAAAAAATTAGAGGAAATCCTTAACAAGGAGGGCCCATTTAAAACACCTCTCTTAAGCATGATGCTTCACTTGCGTCTTTCTCGGTGCAGCGCGTACGTTTGCATGTAACTTGGGATTTGCACTGCACTTTGACGCCTTTTTAAGGTTCCAAGGCGTTCTGATAGTACTTCGTAACTCTGTCAATAGAAACTTTACTTTTGATTAGATTGGCATCGTTCTCTGCAACAAACTTGGGTACCATACTGTAGGACATTGGACTATATGAGCCGCACTATGAGGGGGAGAGAGGAGGCTGGAAGCCAAATCCATCAACTAGGAGTAAAACAGAAGAGAAAATTTTAAAAAAAAAAAGATTAACCATAACCTCATGTCAAACAAAGGTTGAGGCTTGCGGTCTCCGATCCACTTATAATTATTTATGTAGACACTTGATTCAAGATGTATGTTCTAAGTGGCCTTGTGTAAATCAAAAAAGAAAAAAAAAAAAACTGAAGTGTTCTGTTAATTGCCTGCCTGTAATATTGTCTCTGAATCATGTAGTGCCTGAGTATTTTCTGTCATCACAGGCTGCAGATCCTACAACTTCGATCACGCCTCTCCGCCTTCCCAGTCAATTATCACAGTTAGTCGTATCACAAAGCAGGGTCCGCTCCGACCCTCATATCCCGCTACTAGCGGAGCTGTGTACAGTCTAGGCTGTCTTCCATAACAGTTTCTTCAAAGACGTTTCCCGGTCGATCTTCAACAATTTACTTGGTTGTTTCCTCTAACGGAAATACAAGGAGCCGCACAATGCAATCACGTGCTTCCACACAATAACTTGCGCAATAGTTCGGCTTCGCTTTGGGCATTAACTCTCGCTTGGTCCAGGCGAAAGATAAGGCGGAACGTCTCGCCCATTTCTCAGCCTAAATTATGTGCAATCCCGCATCACGCCTGTAAGTGTATGCACGCTCGGATTTTATAAATTGCGAGTTGTATTTTGCCAACTGGGAAACTGTAACAAGTTTGCAGTGCACTGAGCAATTCCATGTGCCAAAATAACTTATCTACATCATGGGGAAAACTTGATTATGATATCATTAAAGGGCTCAGATTGAAGTCTATCAATTGCATTCAATTTCTGTTGTTATTTACAATTTTTGTTTTCTTTTTCGCAAAGTATTGAAACAGTCTAATATGTTCGTATATCTGTTATTTTTCCTTCTCGGTAACAAGATCAATTGGCTGCATCTCTTTCATATAAATTGATCATCAGTTTTCGCCTGCGAACAATCAGAACGTGGAACTTGCATGTATTAAACTTAACGACGCTATAATCTGTATCTTACAGGAGTTTTTAGATTTGACGTGTTAGGACCATCTGCCGAATCGTATCGACATTCACAGGCATCACATCACATCACATCAACATATACAGCATACTTCAAATATGTATACTACAAAATATTGCTCAAGTGCATACTATCAGATTCATCGTGATTGAATTAATTTGAAGTTATAAAAACTCAGAGACAGGAAAATATACGAAATCGGAGAAATGGTCTTCAAGCGAGATATCCTTCCTCCTTGAGCCAATCTGCCACAATTTTTTCGTCCCTAGATACCCATTTGGCCTTGGTCTGAACATTATCCAAAACTTGGTCTAATGATCTTTCAAATCCGTACAAGTCTTTCCCTTCAAAGAACTCCTTGACATCATTATAAGACTCCCAACTGGAGAAGTAACACAATGTAAACTTGACAAATCTGTCAAATACAACTCTGTTAGCGTTCAATCTAGTGTAGATTGCCTCGTAGTTCTCCTTGAAATACTTCCAGAATGCCAATCTAGCACTACCATTCTCTGCCAACGGATAAGCGACAAACTGTAGATCCATAATTGGAACAGAGTCATCCAAGATCAGTGACACGGCTTTATCAACAAGCACTGGGTTGGTCACTAAACCTAATGCGGCAAGAACGATTTCACGAGTGTCCAATGCTGCATTTGGCTTATTAACTAAGGCAAACGCATTGTCAAAGTCGGCCTCTGTGGCATCAGCACTTGCGAGAACTGACTTAAGGGCAATAGTTCTCAATGCAGGGTCAATAGGCTCTCCACTAATAAGCTGGTCGTAAAGCGCTCTAGCCTTGGAAACAATCTCTGGAACACCGGCAGAAACACCGGCAGATAGCAGTTTGATTCTTAAAGAGGAAGTTAGGAAGTCATCGGAAGTCTCATCAAAGTCAAAGCTGAGAGCAGATGGTGTCACAATCTCTGCGTACAACTTTTTCAGACCATCCTGAACCTCCTTTGGCTGTTCATACCAAGCAGAGCGAATGGTACTGAATGCATCAAGAATTGCAGTCCATACCACAACGTCAGTCTCACCCTTGAACAGTTTCAGTAAGTCCAAGCAGTCTGAGGTCTTCATTAATCCTGCTATGGAGGTGACAGAACAATCGGCAATCAAACCTGCCTTATCTGTGGCAGATAACTTATCTAAGTTCTTCTTGATGGACTCGAATGTTGCCTTGTCGTAAACGACACGGTATAATCCGTCAGAGTTTTTGTTGACTTTAATGAATGGATAGTTGTTTGCCATTCCTGGGATGGTCATTGATCTCTCTGCGGCCAAAATCTCGTCAATTCTATCACTATCGGAAATACCAGTAGAAATGTTTAATGGAATCCACCATAGAGTTTTGTTCTCTTCTTCTGTGGCATCGCCAGATGACAAGAATCTGTTTTGCGTGAAAGTGACATCGCCCTCACTACTCTGTTCAACGAAAACATATGGGAATCCAATCTTGGAAATCCAATCATCCGCCATCGTGACAACGTCTTTTCCAGAGATCTCAGAAATTGATTCCCACAAATCCCTGGTTGAACCGTTGGCAAACTTATGCTTTTTCAAATAATGTGATACACCTTTCAAGAATGTCTCCACACCAATTGCCTTGGCAAACTGATGAATTACACTACCACCTTTGCAGTAAGAGATGTGATCAAAGACCTGGTCAATATCCGAGGAGCTCTGGATTGGGACCTCAACAGGGTGTGAACCACGCAATGCATCGACATCAAGAGCCTGTTGCAAGTTCATAGTTGTATTCTGATCAAAAATACGCCATTCTGGGAATATATGCTCAATGGCATAATATCCAACCCATGTAGCAAAACCTTCATTCAACCAGAGTTCATCCCACCAATCCATGGTAACAAGGTTACCAAACCACTGGTGTGCCAACTCATGAGCAACCACATAGGCAACCTTCTGTTTGTATAAAGGAGCTGATGTTGCACTATCAAACAAAAGAGCTGTTGGTCTAAAGGTTATGAGACCCCAATTCTCCATTGCGTTATGAGAATATGCTGGAACTGAGATCAAGTCCAGTTTTGGAAGAACGTAGTCAATGTCAAACACCGTTGAGAAAAAGTCCACAACCTTTGTAGCAACTTCTAAACCAAGACGACCTTGTTCGGAAATACCTTCCTGCGTATAAACTCTAACTGGGATCTTCTTACCGTTGTAACTCTTCTCAGTAAATGATTCGATGTAATCGACTTTACCAACAGCCCAAGCGAGCAGATAAGTACTCATCAATGGAGTCTCCTGGAACTTGACAACCTTCAAGCCAACAGCCTCAATTGCACCCTTCTTCTTACCATCATCCAGAACCTTTGAAGATAGCACAGGAGTGTTTGACAGAACAGTAAACTCAGAAGCCACAGTGATTGTTAGTTGGAACGAAGCCTTCAAGTTTGGTTCATCGAAACATGGAAGAGCTGTACGAGCTGAAACCGCTTCAAATTGAGTAGACAACATCATCTGATCCTTGCCATCCTTGTCCTTATAGTCAGATTTATAAAATCCTTCCATGTTGTCTCTGATCTTGGCGGTGTACTTAATCTCAAGAACGGCCTTACCACCAGCTTTGAGTTGCTCGCTCAATTGCAGGGTGGCAGTCTCATGTTTCTCATCAAAAGTCGTCTCCTTGATTGCGACAACAGAGTCTGTCTTGGTGATGGAATAAGAAATTTTAGTCTCTTGGAACTCAATGTTTGAAGCATGTAACACAACTTTGTCTGTTGTCTCCTTAACGTCGAGGGAGATGATTACTTTACCACCAAAAGTGTTAGCTGTGACATTGATGTCAAACACTTCAAGGTCGTAGTGAGTTGGTTTAAGAGATTTTGGGAGCACGTCCCTGCTTTCCTTGCTCATTATGCTCAAGGAACTGATTCAATTGTTTAATAAAACCCTTCCAAAGAGAAACGGCAACCCAAATCAACTCGAAGGTGGAGGAAACCCCGTACAGTGCAACCGACAGCTGCTAGTGACACTGTGGTGAATGACAGATGTTATTGGCACGACCTCCAAATGGCAGGTCGCGAAATCTGGAAGTCTCTCTGCTCATTTTGATTGCCCCCACCATTTCACGAGAGGAGCTTAAGCACAACAACGACGTTGTTAATATAAGCAGATTGTCTGTTGATTTTGATAGTGGAAAGATGTCAGTGTCGCTTGCCCGTACTATAAGAAACGTCATGAAGGCCGGATGGTCGCGTTATGCCAAACAGATGAACTCTATTGGTGACGCCAGGGCCGGTGTCCTCGTTGGAAAGGACGACTATGGTAACGAGTTCTACGAATCTGATGACCCTGTTGATATTCATTTACGTACCAGATGGGTTGAGTACAAGGATAATAAGGTGGATATTTCTCACATTGAGCCTGGCTGGCACTACTGGTTGGGGTATGGTACCGATACCTTACCTACCAAACTAACCGGCGAGGAAAAGACTGAAAGGGCTTACCCCGTTCCGGAAGTGCATGCTGTCAATTTGACTGGTACTCCTGGCTGTTACGTTCCATATAATACAGCAAAGCCAAAGTTCAAAGAATGGAAACCAGAAGTTACTGAGAGAACTGCTACTTAAGACTTGCCTGTTCCATCTATATTATTTATTCAAGTCCTTCAAGGTCTTCTCTATATTTATTTATTTATTTATTTTCTTTATTGCTATTTATTCAAAACAACGAAATTCTACATACGAATATACAAATTCATGCCATTATATATATATTAATATCATCAACGTAACGGGGGTGAAAACTCAGTCTATGTAATGTTCTATTTACTTACCGCTAGCAAAAGTGGCAGCGACAATCAGTGGGAAGACAACGGTTGCATCAGCATAGATCTTTGTGGAGTGGGCATCTGCTTTGATCTTACCCCAAGAAACAGCCTCATCAGGTCTGGCACCGGCATCAGAACCATCAAATTCTTGACCAGTGTTAATGAAAACAGCATAGTCGGCACCGTTTCTCATTAAACAGGCATTACAAATGTGGTGCTTGATCAAACCACCACCAAGGAGAATCATACCAGCACGAGAAGCAGCCATGGACATTGAGTTAATCTTACGAATGTCGGCAACGATATCCAATCTCAACTGCTGTGGAGATGCCTTGAAAGTGTGGAAGAAAAGCATGTCACCAATGGAACCATCTGTGATAGCAGGACAAAAGATTGGAATCTTGTTCTTGTGAGCCCAGTACAACACAGAGGACTCATCATTAATTTCCTTACCCAATCTGTCAATGAGCTTTGAAGGGGTCATGACAGCTGGAGAATCGGCATCCAAACAATCAGCACCGAGCTTCTTAGCTGCCTCTGTCTGCTCTTCCAATAATGTGTCAAGAATTGGAACGATCCACTCCTCAAACTTACAGTAATTGTCATTTGGAACAAGCAAGTTACCAATACGGTTCATACCTTCGTCACGGAGCTTAGAACCTTTGAGGGAGAACTCACCAAGGTAAGTTGGTGCCAAACATTTAATGATGTCCTCTTCAATACCACCAGCGGTAGCAACAATAGCACTAACATGCTTGTGCTGAACCAAGTAACGTAAAGTGTCACGAAGACCGGAAGAGATCAAATTGGAAGTGTAACCCATAAACACAGTGGTTTTCTGATAACCCTCATCATCAAACTCACCAGTGTGTTTGTGCTCTTCCAAGTTAGACTTGTGTTCACCTCTCCATGATCTCATCTCATCAATGATCTCACATCCCTTAGCAATGGAAGAAGCTTGGAAACCCATGGTCTTCATTCCCTGAATAAGATCTGTAGCTCTCATGTTAACACTCTCTGGCTTGGAGTAATCGATACCCTTCACCTCAACGAAGTCCTCAGGCACTGGAACAGAGGCCTTGAGAACTGCATCAGAGAGCATCTCTGGGAGCTGCTCATTTGTTTTAGACATTTTGTATGTGTTTGATAGAATTCTACAGATTTTCTAGAAAGCTCATCGTGAATGGTGCCATTTAAACGTCATCGCAGTGTCTTCCCCCCATAGGCCTCGGGCGAGCACAAATTTTTCACCGGGGGTGGGTTTCCGTTATCTGCACGTGACTAAGACCGGAATTATCGACCACTACGAGGTCGAATTTCACCGCCAGAGCAGCTACGCTAAGTCCAAATGGATTAATTCCTCGATCAGTGATTTCTGCCAATCACATATCCATTCTCCTCGGTTGGAATAATTCCACAGTCACATGTTGCGGAAATATATCCCGTTTTAGTTAGGACCCCCCGCAGTTTTAAGCCCGCCACCAAACACCGCGAAGCGCCGCCCCCCTAACCCGATTACAAGCCAGCGGATTCTTTATCTCATGCTTCTCTTGCCACTTTTTCTATCTCCAACTATACCAATTGAACAATTGGAGCTACAAACAAGAAGTATTAAATACCAAGACCGAAAATGCCTTTGAAAAGCAGTGACCTGGACAAGGCTGCACAAGCAATGAATCAAGCTTTTGACCTACTTCAATTGGGTGCTACCATGCTTAACGCCAGTAAATCTAATACCTCTGGCACAACCAAGAGCAAGAAATCTCGCTCTAAGAGAGCATCAGCAAAGACCACCAAGAAGGAAATTGTTAACTTTGACTCAGACTCCGAGGAGTTCTCCGAGGATGAGGATACAACACCTGAAGAGGACCTTGAAGGTGACGACGAACAAGGTGCTGACGCATCTGCCGATAAGGGTAAGGATTACTTCCTCAAGTACTGTGACGACTATATTAGCTTCACTTATCAAAACCCAACGACTTATCACGTTGTCCAGTATTTCTCTAAGCTCCTTGAGTCCAGGGGTTTCAAATATCTTTCCGAGAAATCGGTCTGGTCCGATTTAACCCCAGGTCTTTACTACACCAAGAGAAGTGATACTAACTTGGCTGCATTTGCCTTGGGTGAGGGCTGGAAACCAGAAAATGGTTCTGGTATTATCGGTTGTCACTGTGATGCCCTTGCAGGAAAATTAAAACCGGTCTCTAAGAAGAGTAAGATTGATGGGTATGAACTTCTAGGTGTGGCTCCTTACGCTGGCGCGTTGTCTTCGCTTTGGTTCGATAGAGACTTGGGTGTTGGTGGTAGAGTTCTTGTTAAAATCGAAGACAAGCAGTCTCCTACTGGATACAGAATCGTTAGCAAGCTCATCGACTCCACACCAAAAGCAATTGCAAGAATCTCCACACTTGCTCCACACTTTGGTGCTGCGTCCAGCCCACCATACAACCTTGAAACTCAAGCTGTTCCAGTAATCGCTTATTCACCAGGCAATGACCCAGAACCAACCGAGAAGGAAAAGGCCTCTCCACTTCTCAAGAACCACTCCCTGGCTTTGTTGAGATATGTTGCAGAACTTTCTGAAGTTGGTGTTGAAGACCTTGTTCAGTTAGACCTTGATTTGTTTGACGTCCAGCGTGGTGCTATTGGTGGATTGAAAGATGACTTCCTCTTTGCACCAAGACTTGATGACAGACTTTGTTCGTATGCTGCAATTTCTGCTTTGTTAGAATTTACTGAGAAGCCAATCCCAGCAGGCTCTCTCTCTCAGGTCTTGTTGTATGATAACGAGGAAATCGGTTCATTGACAAGACAAGGTGCTAAGTCTACGATCATCAATAGTGTCACTGAACGTGTCATTGCTTCATTATTTGAAGATGCTGAAACATTGTCCAGAGTCTCCTTCGCTAACTCCATTGTCCTTTCCGCTGATGTCTCTCACCTGCTTAATCCAACCTATAAGTCCGAGTATCTCGAGAATCACTATCCATTGCCAAACACTGGTATTACTGTTGGTTTGGATCCTAATGGCCACCTAGTTACTGATGCTGTTGGATTAGCACTTTGTGAAGAGATTGCTAAAAAAAATGGTGACAAAATCCAATATTTCCAAATCAAGAACGGTGCTAGATCTGGTGGTACTATTGGTCCTACAATTGCCTCTGCCACAGGTGCTAGAACCATTGATCTTGGTATTCCACAGCTATCTATGCATAGTATCAGAGCTGCTACTGGATCCATGGACGTTGGATTGGGAATCAAGTTCTTTACAGGTTTCTTCAAGGACTGGAGAGATACCTACTCTGCTTTCGGTGATCTCTGAGAGTTAACACCCTGAAGCTGATCAATCATAGAGCAAAAATAATTATAACATCCTCTCAAGTCTTCACTTTATTTCTTTCAACTCAGTTTTTTTCCTACTTCATACTATATAAAAATAAACAAATCTGCAAAAAGAACATATAGCTTTTTAGAGGTCTCGATGTATAATGGTACGGACCACATAATCAGTGCTGAGATATTGAAAAAAATAACGACATCTGCAGGATTCGAACCTGCGCGGGTAAACCCAAAAGATTTCTAATCTTTCGCCTTAACCACTCGGCCAAGATGCCTCTTCGAAAATTTCTGTTTATTCGAAACAATAGCTTGTGTCTAAACCCAAGTCACGTGACATGACAATAATCGGTATGGGACACATAACGTTGATGCCGAAGCGAGACCACATGTGACACCGAAAATGACAAATACCATCTTCTAAAACCCCTGAATTTATATATTCCGCATTGCCTACTTCATATTTAAAATAATGGGTAAAGTAACTGTGCAGACTGACCTCTGTCTTTTTGACCTGGATGGAACTTTGGTTAACACCACCGATGCTGTTGAACGCATCTGGATCGATCTGTGTAAAGAGCATGATGTCAACACAGATCGGTTGTTTGAGTATTCTCATGGTACAAGAACATCTGAAGTTTTGGCCAAGTTCTTCCCGAAGATTGACAACACCGATAACAAGGCTGCATATGCATTTGACAAGAGCATTGTGGATAAGCATGGTGATCTTGTCAAGGTCATTCCTGGTCATGCTGATCTCTTGAATGGATTAAATAAGGACAAGTGGTGTATTGTAACCTCTGGTAACAAAGTTTTGGCCTTCAGTTGGTTTGACAACATCTTGAGTGACGTTACAAAACCAGAAATCTTCATTACTGCTGAGATGGTTACAAAGGGAAAGCCAGATCCACAGGGATACTTGAGAGGTGCTGAGTTATTGTGTGAAAAGACAGGCTTAAACAAGGACACTGTTAAGAAAGTCGTGTTTGAAGATGCTCCAGTTGGAATTGGTGCCGGTCTCAACTCTGGTGCTGTTGTTATTGGAATTGCCTCTTCTTTCGACCCTCAATTATTGTACAAAGCGGGTGCTACTTATGTTGTCAAGGATCTTACACATGTCAAGGTTATTGACGGAAGTAAGATCGAATTAGAGTTAGATATTGTTGATAAACAGTAGATTTATTAATATATTTATATATTGTATTCATTCATCTTTCTTCTTCTCAACGTCAAGAATATAACGTTCGTAGAAATGGAAAGATTCAAAACCAACTTCAATCATGATCAAAATGATAATGATCCATTCTAATCGTGTTCCCTTCTCCTCGTTCAGAGTCTGAAGCAAAGCTCTTGATTCATCTGTAGCATAATCAAGTTTTTTATTCAAGATGGCAATTCTTGGTGCAATGTCCAAAGTAGCTGAAATTGCCCTATAGATTTTCTCTAAACTCAATTCACTCCAATATAAATCAGGGATTTCAATGAGTTCAGAGTATAGGTTTAACTTACCTCTTAATAAGAACAATCTTCCTGTGGATTTCAAGAGTTCCTTTTCAGTAACTGTGAGTCTTTTACCGATGGATGCTGCCTCTGTTATAGTTCTTGTTGTAAGTATATGTCTCTCTAATGCATTTTCTAATATAGCTAGTCTCGTTGATCTTGATAAACCAGATGAAAAGGCAGCTTTATCCAAGAGTGCCTGTTGTGGATCAATAGTATTTATGATTATTGTTTCTGTAATAACATGACTTTCTTGATCACGTTCTCCTATGACTTCAATGTAATCCATATCTTCAGATTCTGGATAATCATACTTAGAGATGATACTGTCTTGAAACAAGGGTAAGATCTTCTCTTCTAATGTGATCTCATCTATACCCCATCCAACAATCGTACCAGATTCTAAGATCAACACATCATATTTATCCTGGTATTTGAAATGTATAATCTCATTCGGGATTAAGACGTAGATACCTAAATTATTCTTTTCTAGGATGTTCACAAGGTCATATTTTTCACATGTTGTTATAGTGGTTACCGGTAAGGTCTCATTATGCTTTTGAAGAGATTGTAATAACTCTGAAGGTCTATTCTGAGACCATTTTATTCTCTTTGTACGTCTTAATAGTGGTTGAGAAATTTTCGTTGTCTTACGAGAGCTACCTGTTGTAGAGTTATAACGGCACTGTAAAGACAGCAATGGTGAAACTCTCGGCACTTTGACTTTTAAAAGAGGAAGACTCAAAAATGCCCTTAAAGGTGATTGTCTCATAGTTACTGTTTCTTTATATATATATATATAAATAGGGTAATTAACAAAGCTCTATGGGGGGGGCAAAAACGGCTTTTATCTTTAAGGCCGGATAAATCTCTGCCACCAAAAAAAAAAGATGAGGGAAACATAACCCCACTGTTTGGGGGATGTGTCTGTACCGATTATCGATTTCGTGTCATTGTGAGAAGGCTGAGTTATGAGCTGAGCCTTCTTGTTCATTGTTCCTGTATGTGCTTTAAGTGGGTATGGGGGTGAGATTGAGTCTATATATAGCAGTCTGATAGAGAGACAACTTCATATGATACATTTCTTGGGATTACTCTTGGTATTACTTTTGAAGTATAATGAACATAGATAACATAGACTATAAGATAGATAACATAGATAACATAGATAACATAGATTATAAGAATGTATGAGATCTGATATAACTGTTTCTATTGATAAACACTGAGTATATAAAAATAGAGGCTAATGCTTATAATGCTAAAGTGAAACGACAACAAAGCGCGAAAGAGAAAAAAAAAAAGTGTGACGCCAAAACTGCGCCCTATTTATTTACTGATTGCCAGATTCGGCAGTGTAATGGACTGCCGCGAATGGCCGTTTCAAACACTACAAATCCACGTGTTTTATATATAAATCATTATACAATTGAATTGAAGAAAAATAAAGTGATATAACTTGATCACATGACCTCTATTTATATTATTATCCACTGTTTTCTTTTTTCTCCCTTTTGGAACGACTAAAATTCATTTATTAAACCGAAGTTGCGAAATGAAAACAAACTGCCCGCGTTTTGAAAACAAACTATAAATAAAAGCCAGGACCCCCAAACAAACAAAAAAAAAAAAAAAAATCAGTTAACCGCCCACCTCAGGTAAACAAAACAGGAAGCCTCTCATTTGTTTCTCTTTATTAGAACTTATACATAGAGCGGCTAAGGATAATAGTAAGTTATTTGGATAAGGGAGATCGAGGTTTTGTGTATACACTGAGATCAACGACACGTCACTGCGTTTTTCGGAAAAATTAACAACTTTCAATAGCCAAAACACCAAAAAAAATAAAAAAAAAATTTAAGAATTTAAAACTCTCGCCCCCCCCCCAGTTTCAGCTTGAGTTCAAAATCCCTAAATTGTTTCTGTCTCTCTTTTTTTGGTTTTCTTTTGTAAGTTTCAACTTTGGTTTTTATTAGATCAAACTTGAAGTTCCATTGACCCCTCAAAGAGATCTCATCGCTCTACAAATCATTCACTTGTAAACATGTGTGGTATCTTTGGTTACGTGAACTACTTGGTCGAAAAGACAAGAGGTGACATTTCTTCTACCTTGATTGAAGGTTTGCAAAGATTGGAATACAGAGGTTATGACTCTGCCGGTTTGGCCATCGATGGTGATAAGCCAAATGAGACTTATGTTGTTCGTCAAATTGGTAAAGTTCACCAATTGAAGAAAGAATACGAATCTAAGAACTATGATGAACAAGCTACTTTCTTGTCTCATGCAGGTATTGCCCATACAAGATGGGCTACTCATGGTCAACCAAAAGTTGTCAATTGTCATCCACAAAGTTCTGGTGTTGCCAACGAGTTTGTTGTCGTTCATAACGGTATCATCACAAACTATAGAGAATTGAAGACATTGTTGCAGAAAAAGGGATTCGTCTTTGAATCCGATACGGATACAGAATGTATTGCCAAATTGTTCAAACACATCTATGATACAAACATTAAGAACGGTAATGAATTGGACTTTAACGAATTGATGAAACAAGTCGTCTTTGAAATAGATGGTTCTTACGGTTTGTTGGTCAAATCTATCTATTACCCTAATGAAGTCGTCGCTACTAGAAGAGGTTCTCCATTGTTGGTTGGTGTTAAAACTGAAAAAAAGTTGAAAGTTGACTTTGTCGATGTCGAATTCCCAGACGTTGAACATGAGTTGTCTCCAATTCAAAAGGAACAAGAGGCTGCTCAACTTGGTCTATTGCCAGTGGCTCAAGGTGAAGCAGGTCTTAGACATTCCCAATCTAGAGCCTTCTTGAGTGAAGATGGTATGCCACAACCAGTGGAATTCTTCTTATCTTCGGACCCAGCTTCTGTCATCCAACACACAAAGAAAGTCTTGTTCTTGGAAGATGACGATATTGCTCACATTTACGATGGTGAGTTGCACATTCACAGAGCTAGAAAAGACGCTAACATGTCTGCTACTAGATCTATTCAGACTTTGGAGATGGAATTGGCTCAGATCATGAAGGGTCCATATAAGCACTTCATGCAGAAGGAGATTTTCGAACAACCGGAATCTACTTTCAACACCATGAGAGGTCGTATGGATTTCCACAATAAGACCGTTAATTTGGGTGGTTTGAAGTCTTGGTTGTCAACTATTAGAAGATGTAGAAGAATTATCATGATCGCATGTGGTACTTCTTACCATTCTTGTTTGGCAACTAGATCCATCTTTGAAGAATTGACCGAGATTCCAGTTAGTGTTGAATTAGCTTCTGACTTTTTGGATAGAAGATCTCCGGTCTTTAGAGATGATACATGTATCTTTGTCTCTCAATCTGGTGAGACCGCTGATTCTTTGATGGCTTTGCAATACTGTTTGGAAAGAGATGCCATTACCGTTGGTGTTGTTAACTCCGTTGGTTCATCTATTTCTCGTCAGACGCACTGTGGTGTTCACATCAATGCAGGTCCAGAAATTGGTGTTGCTTCTACAAAGGCTTACACTTCTCAATACATTGCATTGGTTATGATTGCACTTTCTCTTTCTGATGATCGTCGTTCTAAGATTCAACGTCGTCAGGATATCATTGAAGGTTTGCAGTTAATTCCAGAACAGATCAAAAAGGTTTTGTCCTTGGAGGATCAAATCAAGAGTCTTTGTAAGGATGAATTGGCTAATCAAAGATCCCTTTTGTTGCTTGGTAGAGGTTACCAGTATGCTAGTGCCTTGGAAGGTGCTTTGAAGATTAAGGAAATTTCATACATGCATTCTGAAGGTGTTCTTGCAGGTGAGTTGAAGCATGGTGTTTTGGCTTTGGTTGATGATCAATTACCAATCATTGCCTTTGCCACTAGAGATTCTTTGTTCCCAAAGACAATGTCTGCTATTGAACAAGTTATTGCTAGAGCTGGTCGTCCGATCATTATTCGTAATGAAGGTGACACTGGTATCAATGTTGAGAAGGCTATGGCTATATTAGAAGTTCCACAAACAGTTGACTGTTTGCAAGGTTTGTTGAACATCATTCCATTACAGATGATGTCTTACTGGTTAGCTGTTGATAAGGGTGTTGATGTTGATTTCCCAAGAAACTTGGCCAAGTCTGTGACTGTCGAGTAAATTTCTATGTTTCTTCTTGTTTATTTTCCTCTTTTTGTTCTCCTTTTTTAGGGGCATCTTGACTGATACCACTCCTTATTGCATTGTTTTTATTTAATACACAAATATTTTGTGCATGTGTGTGTTTTGTTTTACGTTTCAATTTTACACAGAAAATTTTTCCCAACTTTTATATTTATTTATTCTTTGCGGGCCCTTTTTTTGCATTTTTCTAAACATTTCCACCTTGCCTAGACTGTTTCCTTCATTTCTATACACATGTTAGTTTTATTTTATTTTTTACCCTGTTTTATTTTGTCCCCTCCCTCTCCCTCCATCCAGTACCTTATTGGCTTATTCCCCCCACCCCGGCTTTTCTATTTGGGATATTACTAATAACTTTCTGTTTAGTAAGTGCTTATATTTTACACATGATCCTGCCCACTTCTCAACTGATTGTACGTTTATGTGTTCTATAAAATATCACGCTTATTTGATTTCAAATCAGTACAGTAGATCTGATAAGGTTTCTTTTTTTTTTTCCTGTGCTTTCGGCCGTAAGACGTTGATCTACAGAAGTACTTATACATTACTTACAGAGAATGTTCCGGAGAAGAGAGGTGTGTATCAGCCCCGAATATACGCAATCCATTAGAATATGAAGAATCAACACCACTATTTATTGTAGTTTATAACCATTTTCGACTCTATTTCAAGTGAACCGTGATTTGATGTCCTTTTGGTAGCTCACACTCCCGCATGAAAAAGAAAGCACATCTCCGTTCAAAAGTTCCACGCAGCGAAATGTGTGCTTGTCTGTGGGTGTGTACATGAATCGGGGGGACC
This sequence comes from Petasospora bimundalis, assembly GCA_030569745.1. NCBI lineage: Eukaryota > Fungi > Ascomycota > Saccharomycetes > Phaffomycetales > Wickerhamomycetaceae > Petasospora > Petasospora bimundalis. The sequence goes on from JAJMLR010000013.1 coordinate 141,429, forward strand.
TAACAAAATGCACAGTTTAGGGGGGTCACAGTTCTGGGGGGGAGGCAAACAGAGGGGAGAAACTGGAGATTGCGTATGAAGTGGAATTGTCATTTTAGTTTCATGTGATGATTTGGAAACTCCCCCAATTTATCAAAGGCTGATAAAGCGGTTTTCCCACCATGGGAGTGCGGTAGTGGGGGTAAGGAAATGGGTTTTCAGTGCGGGATGTGGTCAAGGGGGAGGGACAATAGAACCAAAGAAAGCACTGCGCTTAAATATGTATTATCACCTAAATTACTTAAAATTCCATGGTTCCATTACTTTCAAAAGCATGTGAACTCCGCTGATTCTTTAGAGAGGGCCCCCAAAAAAAACACACACACACACAAGAGAGAGGAAGAAAAGTGATTTTTGTGCGGGTCTTTGGGGCAGTGACATCTCTTGACGCATTACATGGACCTAAGGGCCAAGGGGCGCATCATGCTCAGGGGAACAAGTCCGAAGGCGGGTAGACAGCTCACTCGTGCCAGTTTCTGGTTGCCAATTGAAAGAGGAGGCGTTGTGGCTCCTATTCTACTGCAACTCTGTAACCATTTTTGCTCCCCCTCGTCATACTCAGTGAGTTCCTTACACAGGGGGGAGGTGGAGAGTAATTATACCCGATACTCAGTGTGCATAAAAGATAGCATTGAGCGCAGGAAGAGAAATGTTCGCCGTTGGCTGTAGACTGCCCCCCAGGCGTGTATGTACTCTCTTCTTGTATATGGACCTTATTAACTTTAACTTCCAACACCTACAAGAGAGATACTTGAAAACTCGTATGGCATGTAACCATATGACATAACTCCGAAGGGTTAAAATGTGTAGTATTTCAATGCATTGAATTGAAGATATTCAAGAAAATCTTGATTCAATCACTTAGAAGACAAAAAGTAGATAATTCAGTGTGGCTGACAATTGTGATATTATTTTCCAAAGTGCATAATGGAGATTTTACCAACCTGATCTCTCTTTGAAGAAGAAAAAAAAGTGTAGATTTGAGAGCAATTGATCAATTTTTTTAACAAAGTTTTCTTTTACCTTACATATTCTTTCTGTATACTTCGTTTCATCAGTTTTTTTTCTAAAAAAAAATTTTGTCAATTGTGCATAGCTTTCATGCTATTTCTGTATAGGGCAAAACTCTATGTCAAGCCGCTTCCTTCATCTTTATATAAGTTCATTAGATTGAGTGGAAAAGTCATATTTCCTAAATCTCATCAAAATCTCATTTCAAGAAGTTCAACAATTGATTTGATGACCTATGCTTGTTCTCAATTGACACCAAAAAGTGTATTGACAAGCACTAACAAAATAGGCCATCTAAAGTCTCAATAGTGAGTGTTAATGCCAATTAAGTGAATGGAGGGCAATAGAAAGACTTTACCATAATTGTCTTCTTTCCTCCATTAGCATTATACACTTCTGAGTGGTATAATAAACTATACTGTGTCATTGTATCATTTGGAATTCTATTAGCTGAGATTCATAGATTTCTCTCTTCAAGTCAAAATGTACAAACCTTTGGCAATTGACTCTTTACCACAGAGTCATACACCAAAGCAGCCTTTTTGCCCCCTCAAAAGAAGAAGGAGTAAGAGATTGACTCAGTGAAGTATAGACAAAGTGGTGTACTTTAAAAGTAGAGACATGTGTCTCTCTGTTGATCTTCTTCTCGAACTTCAAGACAGAAGTGGGAAGTACCAAATAAGACCACCTTAATGGAGTACACTGTCCACCTGTTCATATCCATCAAAAAGTAATATGAATACACTCAAAAAGAGTGTTAAATAACCAAATACTTCCACATTTTCTAGACTTTCTAATTTTCAGGGGGGCCCGCCCCCCTATAAATGTTGGAAAAATTTCCCTATTCGGGGGAAGGCACTGTGCATCTATTCGGACTCAAAAGAGTATGAGACATCTGTAATGGAGTCTATGATACCCTCCACACATCATTCCCAAAACGTGTATTTGCTGTTTATATACAAAATATATGAGCTGGTGTATTGTTTGTCTGGGGGGAATAAATTGTATTTTCCCTCTCGCTCCCCAACAATTTGTGCAGTTGTTGGTTTTACAAGCGGGTTTAGGGCTCTTCCACTCATTAAATAAACTAAGGGCAAACCCTTTGAATGAAAAGTGAAGAAGCAGGAATAAGTCACTTTCAACCCATTTGGAACAGAGCCGTCCCACCCTTAAAGGGACAAAAGAAAAGGGGCTCAACCGATGTTCATTGTCACAAAATACAGCATTTTCTTGGGTTTAACTGTCTCGCTAAGACACCACTGGGTCTCTTCATAGATAAAACTGACACAGAAGACATTGTAAGCCTCTCACACTATTGATTGTTGCTACCTTGTTTCTAAACCAGTTGTGCGTGGTACGACCTTTCTGTCTTTCCCGGGCTCGATGAAAGACTTCCCACCTTCATAACATAACCGCCTATCGAGTTCACTCTGTTAATACACATTAACGGTCTCTTGAATTATACTGTTCATTTGTAATGATTGATCTATATAACTTCTACGCTGAGTCTCTATTGGTTAGAAAGCTTTCCAAAACCCGAACTGGGAATCCCCCCACCCCCACACACAACATCCTCAGACAATAACAAACTCAGGTGAACTAAGAAATTAAGAAGGTATACGTCTATGGGTTGCTCTGTAGGGGGTTCATTATCATCCATGGTACTCTCGCTGTTTCTATTATTGTCCCCTCCCCCCTATAGACAAGTTGATCATCCGCGGGTGGGCATTACCCTTTAACCCCCAGTATGACCAAATAACTGTTTCCGGCTTCTACAAGAACCAACTGACTGATGTCTCCAATACTCTAATCCACCTCATAGTTTTGATGTGAACAGAACACCGAAGCTCCGACAAAATGTGGCCTTGTCTATCATGAGTTTCAGACTGTCTGAGTAATCAGTACAATCATCGGAGCCATCATGTATGAGTCAGAAATTACGATCCCCCTTTGGTCAGGTACTGTGTAGCCAAAAAGAAAGGGGAAAAAAAAGGAGGTTCGTAGTTACAAATGATAGAAGGAGGGATATTGTCAATGAATTTCCTATAAACAGCCACCAGGGCCTAAATCCTCACCACCCTTCAGCTTGTACATAACAGGCCGAGCATAAACTGGGAAAAAAAAAAAAAAAAAACTGCCTGACAAATCATCGTTTCTTGATCTCTGTTTTTCTCACTCTTCTAGATCTCATCGTCTTGTCTGTTCTTGTGTTTCTCCAGCTATCCACAGCTCTTTGTACCAAACCTCTGTGATTACGAATCTCTGGGTTCGACCAAGCTAAAGTCCAACCAATTTCGTTACATTCACGCTCATATCTTCCTCTGTTACCTTTGTACTCATCAATTGGAACCATGGCTCTAGGATAAACGCAGTTTTCCTTGAGGAACTCATGTGGTAGCTCCTGTGGGTCAACACGTGTAGGAGGACACTTGATAGTGAATGTAGTGATAATCTTATGCTTGGAATATGAGAAAGTCAAAACCTCTTCGCCAGTTCCTTGATCAAAGCTCAACATCGGACGTGATGCTGGAATAGGACCAGGTTGTGTGGTGTGTAATCCACCAAGGTTTGGAACTGACTTGGCACGTGATTTCAAGTTCTTAGGAAGCTTAGCACTCATCAATCTATCAGTAAATGCCATCCGCGTGCTTGGTGCACCTATTGGTTGTTGGAATGACATACCATCAGAAGACATAAATTGTTGAGTAGGCGTTACCGCTTGTGATAAGTGTTGTGTAGTCGAAGGTGGTTGAAGTTGTGGTTGTTGTTGTTGTTGTAATAAAAGATTTGGTGCTTGTTGTTGTACCGTAAATTGTGTTGATTGAATTGGACTCGTTGGTTGTGAAAAGGCACCAACTCGATCCTGAGTTGTGTAATGAGCAAATTCATTTGAGATACCAACAGCAGTGTGTGGGAAATATGGTTCGTCAGGTGTTGGGTAAACCTCCTGGGTCTGTAATGGAGGTGGTCTTCTCTTCTCCAATGATAAATCAGTGGAAATGTTTGGGAAAAGAGCATCACTTTGGTATTCAACGCCATCAAAATGATCACCCAGGCCAGCTGGGTGTGCAAGTGGAAGAGTTGCCTCGCCAAAGTTCTCATGATGGAAAAAATGCGGAGGTTCTTCAGTCTTGATCATAAAAGTTTGTGATTGAATAGGTGAAGAAGAGTGGGTCAATGGCGGGCTATCATCTGAGGTTGTTGAAGTTGGTACAGGGAAGAATCCTGTAGGAGGTAATTGGTGGAATACCACCGGTGGTGCACTGTGAACCTCTTGAGCCATTGGATTGAAACGTTCAGCGAATATCTGGTCTGGCCCGATGGATGGCTCATCCATATGGCCCGAAGGATGACCGTAAAAGTAAAGAGGATCACTGTTCATTCTTTCTAGTTTAAGATAGAGCAAAATGGAATCTTCAGTAAATTGAAGTTAACAAAAATTTGGAGTAATAATATTGCGCGTAGTAAGTCGTAGCAATAAAGCTTGAAGTCGTTTCTGTGTGTTTATGTGGGTGTCACTGTGTCAATGTAAAGGACGGAGAGAAAGAAGAACACTCTGTGAATCGATGATTGCTAACCCAAGAGCGCTTTACAGGCGGTTGTGGCAGAGAACAATGGAATTGATAGTGTCAGGGGAAAAGATGAAGGCGCTCTGGTCTGCTTTTATACATATGGGGGAGTGTTGAACGGGATTCCCCAAAGCTCGCCAGCGAAGTTTGACAGGCTCATTTTGGGAGACGCATGAGGCGGCTCTGTGCCTCATTGACCACGTCTCAAATCTCTACCCACATGCGCCTGCAGAAGCTGCGAGAGAGTGAGATACTGGATGAGACTGCAAAATTGCAATCTTCACTGTATCAAGCATGCACAATATTGCATTAAGATGCATTGGAAGCGCATGGTAGCTGTATGCACCAGAACTCTGGTGCCTAACTTGCATGCGTGTTGCTGCGAGTGTGCAAATCACTGATGTACTTTCTGCAACATTTGGTCAACCTTCTTCTCGAATCGCGGTCGCTTTAGGTGCGTAGGGACGGCACCCCGCAGTGGGTCTCCGCCGAAGAGCTCGGATAGCATACGAATGTGCTGTGACACGATTTTAGTTTGACACTTAGTTTGTAGTGTAATATTGTTCAGGTCATGCCTCAAATCTAATACTGCTTGCGCTGTTTGGGGCCGAGCTGTTGCTTTTGAACGGCTAGGGCTGAAGAGAATTTTGTGATTATTTTTTTTTTTTTCAACTCTCGGTACAAAGATTAACCCAGGGGTGTGTGTTCCAATAATTTGCGATTCAAAGGTGCTCTAACTAGAGTTATTTCTCAAATCGTTGGAAGTTCACTCCTCTATCAGTAAAACTTTGATTTCTTTTTAAGGGAGGGGGGCTTTTGTGCTACATTCATTGGTTTGCTCTTTACGACCAAGTACCTTGCTAAGATCTAATCACGTCTTTCTAAAGATAAACTTGATGCACCGCATGTTACTCGGTGTCGATCTTGTTGCACCTGTCATATATCTTTATTGTAAAGGCAGTAAAATAAAAATAAAAAGCAGCGACCATCAAATACTTGGACAAAACATATCATCTGATAGTGACATCACTTCTCCCCCCATATCTTAATTGGACCTTACCTAAAAGTGAACATGATCTAGAGCCTGAAGCGTGAATATGGGCCGTCTTTGTGTTCTAGAAGTAGTTTCTCGCTCTTCCAACACTGTTCAACAAAAACTCATTCTTATGCTGAGCCGCTTAAACTACAATCGCTTCGAGTTTAGTGGGGCCTAACTTAATACGTCAGTATACGTATTTAAGGCTCTTCAGGAACAAAGCCACGGCAAACAGGGCTGAACCGCCGGCCGCGTAAGAAATCGGACGTACAGACTCTTAAAAAATTGGGCCCTGCTATATGGAAATGAGACAAAGGAAGGTGTTTACGTCTCATACAGTGATATTTTCTGAAGGAAAAGAAACGACCAACTGCTGATAATTGTTCATTTCTGGCAATTTGAAATCTATAAACTAACGGTTCAATTTAAGCGACGTGTATCTGGAATAGAAAAACTATACCCCGAACTGGAAAATTGGTGCCAAATAAGGTTGTTGCAGATTTCTTGTAGCAGTCAGTACCTTTCAGTAGAATATACGTGTAAGTCAGATGATTTTAGAGAGAGGCTTCAGTCAAAACTGATGTCATCAAGCCATTCATCACAGAAGTACGCACTCTCATTTCAACTGCAATAACGTATTCCGTCTGCACAACAGTGTAATCCTCCATTAAATAACTTCTGTTTTCAAGCTTTACCATATATCAAGATTTCCATTGCCACATAATCCATTTACTTCAATACAAAGCAAGGCTCATTATTTGTGAGCCAAAAAAGGCAGACAAATATTGCGTACATAATATGGATAAAAAAAAATGGCATTTAGGACCTCTCGTACCGTCCAAGTGAGACAATGATACATATGATGCTGACTTGATGCCTGATTGGTTTCCTGACACGTCTTAAGAAGCTTTATACAGAGCTGTGAACTGTAGTTTGCGTCTCCTTTGAATTTTTGGGTTATTAGGCGACGTGCAGACCGAGAACCTTAGAGAGGGATGAGATTCTCGCTCGATATTCTTGGAAAACACTATATCCCAACGTATACAGTTAGTAGAATGACCATTACAAAGATTAATTTCTAGTAGTTCATACTCTGTTGGATATATTTCTGACCTTGTGATTTCCACTAGATATGATCCTTGTCTTGAAGTGCAATTTCTCATTGTCTATAGCTTTGGGTGTTCTTTCTCTTGATTAAGATTTTTCTCATTTCTCATACTGTCGCTTCATCAATTTTAACATATAATACAATGGGAAGTATCCTTTTTTCTCCCTGATAAGAGTTCAACTCACCACTCTTGAGAAATTCTTGATAGTCTAGGAGGTGTTTTTGAGAGTGATGTGTTACTGGTTCATAAAAGAGAACTTCATTGTTTTCTTTCGTTGAAAAGAGAAAGGTTGATGGACGGGGAAAATAATCCACAACTCACCAAGCCATTCTGCAAAGTTATACTTCAATTATCAAATAATTCACGCCATTGACTGATATTCGTAATAATTTGGGATAAATTTGAGCTTATAAAATTTTAGAAGCTCAAAACTTTTCATAGAAATAAACTGCATTGAATAATATCACGTGATCTCGGGTTTTCTGCATAACTACAAAGCTTTTCTAGGTATCCATATACACTACTCTATTGATTCCAATTAATCAATCTAGAGATTAAAAAAAATTTCTTTCACTCTTTCTCTCTTTCTCTTTTTCTCTCTCTGTTATACTTTGTTATTATAAAAAATATTGGTTTTCACAGTTATCAAAGAGAGGGGTTTGCAATAAGATTCCAAGCTCAACACGAGATTTCTCCATGTTTGAAAGTGTCCTAACTAAGAAAAACCCAACAGATATAATAATAATAATATAATGATATTTCCTTTCTAAAAGACATGGGAGATCATCGACTTAGACTTGACCGTAATCTAGACCATGTGGCTGCCATTTGCAGCATAAGCGCCTGTAAATCTAGATCTACAACCAAAACAGATTCAAAGTATTCTCAACAAAAAAGAAAAAAAAAATTGTTAACTGCAGTTCAACTAACGAAACCTTCTTAACGTCCGAAAAAATGATGCTGTCTTGGCCAGCTCTAGAAGGCTACATGCAATTGTTTTTAATTTGGTCCGTCGAAAAGCTTCACAAGCATAGAGCGGGTTTTTTCTTTCAACTGTCTGTCACAACGAGCGATCGCCAACGGATAAACTAAGTAATGAGTAGTTGTCCGTTTGGTCAAAGGGAATTAATTAATCAATGTTAATTTCTGTTTATTATTGTGTTCCGGTTTTGCTTTCTCTCCTCTTTCTCAATTATTATTGTGTAAAGTGGTGGGAAATCTCAAAATGTGTACTCGCCTTGTATTTCGTATTGTTCTTAGCCGAGTGGCATGCGCGTGATAAGTTTTGATAAGGGCCTAGAATGCACGCGTCGCGATGCCTCCAATTTATATTTGAAGAGACATTTTACCCCCCCCCCCCACTAACAAATGGGGGTTGTCTTTCAATCCTTGACATTTTCAGTTATTTGATTAATAAATGAAGGAAAAGAAGAGGGAAAAAAAAAGGGAAAAAAAAGTGGAAAGTAAGTTATATTTCACTTAACTAAGTAGGGTTTCTTATACAAACTTGTAGATAGGTCCATGCTACCTGCGTAATGCGTGCCAATGTCATCAAGTGGGACCCAAGACAAACAAGAAGTGCATATGGTACACAAGTGAGGTACACATATATTTAGCGTGTGTGTTTCTTTTAATGCCCGTCATATCCAAATCAAATGTTGAGCGTCAATTCCGTTGACGAAGAGGCTGCATTTGCAGCATACACACATAAAGAGGATCCATCAATTTCTTTGGAATTTTGAACGGTGCACACACATCCAGTAGAAACGCAGATGACTATGATCAGCAGGGCTTGTCTTATGGACCCAAATGATGTTTAATCAAGTGTTTTATGTTTTGTTATAATTTTTTATTTGCAAATGTATCGTAATTATGGCGTTATCCACCGTTGTTCGTATCGCCAAGTGGTTTTTGCGGAGGTGTTTCTCCATGAGAGATACGGTTTTTGACTTCTAAGTTACACACAATTAAGTTGTGTGTGGGGAGAGCCTGCCTTTTACAATCTCATCGGGATCTAAGCTTTTCTTTTTTTTTTTGGGTCCTGTTGCCTCTCATGTCTCCTATTATCGGTCAACCCTCCCCCCAGTGACAAGGGGAATAGGGGCGGCGGTGACGATGTTAAGCTACAAACTTACGACACCGTTGGCAACTTCCGGGGAAAGGGCTCGAAACTATGGGTCCTTTTTGTCTTTTGAGTTGATTTTTGACATTCGGGTGACACAATTGGAAGGCAGCTTTAAGGTTTAAAGCATATGAACAACCTTTCGTACTCGAATGCATGCGGGTGCCTAAGTAAAGCTGGAGCTCCCCCCCCACCGCCCAGATTTTCTTAGAGAGTAAAGAGAACCTGGATGTTATCTTTGGAATGTGTTATCTCCAGATCATTTCATGAGCTGTCGGTCCAACTTCCATAACTTCGGGATGTCTTTTCTTTTGAAAGTGTGACAGCCACTCTCGCTTAGTACCGGAGCCGGGTGGGTTCGGCGTTCCTCTCTAAAATTGTTACAGCGTCGTACCAAAATACTATGCGGTCCTAAATTAAAAAAAAAAAAAAAAAAAAAAGAGAGCTGTACAAAGTGACGGTTACCACCGGCCTTCAAAAATGGAGGGGGCCCCAACCCTTTTGCTTATTTCGATTAAGCGCTTTGTTAACTTACGTCCTGCCCAGAAGTTGACTGTTTTTTTTTTTTGATGGCATGATCGCTTGGATTAAAAAAGATGGTTCCGCTGATCACCCTCACCCGATCAATGTTACAATCTCCGAAATCAATTTTTCCACATATAAAACTATAAAACGCTATATTGCTAACTTGACTTAACTTAGTCACAATTGTATGAATATAAATTATATAAATATAAATTATATGAATTATATGAATTATAGTTAAAAAGTGTTGCGGACTTTCCCTTACTTTGTGTGAACCTTATTATCTCTCTTGGGTAAATCCCGACTGGTTTAAGGCTTGTTGGCCGCAGATCTCCGATCCCGTGTTTTTTTTTTTTTTTTGTTTTTTTTTTTTTTTTTTATTTATTTCATATGTGAAATTCGTAAAGATTACGCATCTGCCTGAGTGCCCCTTTTATGATTTTGTCTTTCCTTTCACTCTTTCTTCCTATATTCTCCCAATTCGGAGAGGAAGAAGTTTACATAGAATGTCCGCTCGCCGCACTCCCAAGTTGTAAGTTATGCGGGGAAAAAAAAAAAAGTTTGTAGCTGAAAACCGCATACTTGTCAATGTCACTGTCACTTGGGAGTCACTTTACGATCCAATGTGCTCTTTTTTTTTTCTTTTTTTTTTCCCGCAAGATATATTAATGGTCCTATATTTTAGTTTTAAGCGAGATGAAGATACCCATATGAGAAGAGGGGGGGTTTAATGGTTTATTTTGGACCACATTTACGATGCGGAAAACGTATATACTTAAGGGATTTTCCCTTTGAGATTGAAATTCCACAGGGGCCTACAGAAATGGGGATCCCCTCACACACCCTCCGCCGCCGGTTGTATAATTCTCCTTTTTTCTCTTTCTCTTTCTCTCTTTAAATATACGACTCGAGTATCTTTGAGAATGAAGGAGGGGGGGCAGATCTCCAACAGACTGCAACAGTAAGCACAAACTTAACTGATCAACTATAAAAAAAGAGGATTTTACCGAAGGATATGTGCAGTTGTGCGTATGAACGTAGTCATATTATAGGAAGTATGTTTCATATGTATTTCAATAAAAAAAAGTATCTCATATGACTCTTTGTTGCATCTCCGAGGGAAGGTACATACGAAGAGCAGGGCGCACTGCGTGCGCTCAAACCGCACCCAGACATTAACCTGACCACCATTGAGAATAACCCGAACACCACATAGAGCTAACCCGAACATCACCTGGACATTACATATTTGATTTTAATAGATTTAATGGTTTATATCATTAGGAATTGTATAAGTCTTTTTGTTTATATTAGTTAATAGATGTGTGTGTATCCATTGGAAGCTTTATTTTTTTAAAATTGGTTCATTTTAAAAGTTTTTGGTGAAAAAACCTCGGGTAGAGAAATAGCGAGTCCATCTCTGATTTTATTCTTTTATATCATTCATGTCATACATATACTGATACACAGCTAGCTTATAATTATTATAATATATTATTATTATATCATAATTATTATAATTATATATTTATATCATTTTAATATATTATTTATATTATAATTATTAGTTAAAATTATATCAACTAGAACCATATACTCACTGAGATCATATTGCTGTACACAGATTCTTTATCTGTGCGCGACAACGGTTTAGGCAGACGTGCTAATATTTACGCCACTCCCTTGCATTAGAGCGGGCCCCCTACAGGTACATCTCAGTACAGGGCCACGTGAAATTTGGGTCGCGAGGATGCTGGCTGTGTCAAAGAGATCAACAACTCTTTTATAATGAGTTTACCTCTTTGCTTATAACAGCTTTTCTTCTGCTTTTTCTTTCTCTATTATAACAAATCACCACAAAAATTTCTCCAAGGACAATCAATTTTGCTCTCCATTGACTTTTATTTTGCTGTACCAACAAGAGAACGTAAAAGGCTTTTTGTCCCCCCCCAATCCGGCTATCGATAACAATTTCCTATATTGCTACGGAGACTAAACAAAGCAACTCAGTAAAAGATGTTCTCAAGTAAGCGTAAATCTCGTCCACCAGGACCAATGCTTCCTCCAACAGATGTAAGTTAACTTCTTCAATCAATTCTATTTACCCGCTTTTGCCATCTCACCCCCTTTTTTTTTTGTTTTGGCTGCTTTCCTTTATGGTTAGGAAATTATTACTAACAGCAAAATAATAGCCTGGAAATGTTAGTAAGAATGCACTTGCAGCAGCTACAGCAATTGGTCAAGCCATCAAGACAGGAACACCAATTCCTCGTTCAAATTCACTTCAACGGACTTCTTCATTACAAAGAAGTACATTTGCAAAAGTTCCGTCCCGTTCAAGTTCCTTAATGGGTCTTCAAGGTCCACCTCCACAGTTCCAACAACAACCTGTAAGATCACAATCAACTTATAGAAGTCAAAGTCTTACCACTGGATCAAGACAGAATAAACAGGCTTTTACAAAACCATCACTTCAACCTGGGAAACCTCGTATGGTTAAGAAACATATTCCAGGTCCTTATGGTTTGATCACAATTGAGGTGCCAGCAGAGGAACCTGCTGTTCCAGTAAGAAAACCTACACAACGAAGAACAAACCTTGTTAAACCACCGAAACCAGCGTATTCTACAACTTCTTCAAGTAACAGATCGAGATCATCCAGTAACGCAAGTTCCAAAAGACCAACTTTTGTTGATGATCTTCAAGAAGTTAAAGAAGATGCTCCATTGGAATTTGATGAATTGCAACATTTACCACAATCACAAACTACACCTTCAAAGAATAACTTGACATTTATCGAAGAAGAAGAAACAGAAGAAGATATTGTCTCTGCGAAGACTTCAAGTCTTGAAGATGCAGAAAAAGTTGAAGGTGTTGATGAATTGGAAAGATTGAAACTCGAAAAAGAAGCAGATGAAGATAAAATTTCAGAGAGATTTGAAAAAAAACAATTGAAAGAACAAACCATTTTGACTGATAAATCAGAGTTTATGACACCAACTATCACTTTGGATAGTGATAAACCATCAAGTGATTATGAAAATGACGTGTTGGATCATTATACGGATATTCCATCTACTGCAAAATCATCAGATACATTTGCAGCTGGACAATCTTCAGTTACTACAGCTGAATCTGATTACGTTGAAAAAGATAACAAGTCAAGTATGGCTCAACAGTTGCGTCCAACAATTCCTGCACTTTACGTTAATAACAAAGAAGCTAATATGACAAGTGCACAGTCATTCTCTAATGATGGTAATAGCAGTATTTATTCTGAGAATTCTATGGAAGAGTTGGAAGTTCAATCAAAGAATGACAAAAAACCAAGTGTCTCACCAAGAAAGTCTGCCCTTAAGTATAAGACCTCTTCAGGAAGTAATTTGAACCTCAATGAGAGTAACCCTGCAAGTCAGGCATATTTGTCTCTTGCAACAGCGGAAAATACTCGTCTTAACGCAATGTCATCTTCCAATCACTCTTCAACAAGTCTTTCGAGATCAGCTTCCAATAGGGTCATTGATAAGCCATTGAACGGTAGATCAAACGGAACAGGTGTGATTCCTCCAAGATCACAATTAAGAGAAGGAAATAGAGTACCACAAACACAGTTGAGGGAAGGAAATAGATTACCACCAAGATCACAACCACCAATGGACGGTCCTGCAAGAAGAGCCAACTCAATTCAAAGACCTCAATCTGTCCAAGGAATGAGACCATCACAACAGCAGCAGCAACAACAACATCATCCACAGTACCAGAGACCCCAATCTGCTCAGGGCTTTAGACAGGTACAGCAACAGCCACACAGATATCCTGTGCCTACAATGGGTGGAATTCCTAGATCAGCTTCCAATGCTGCTGCTTTGAACGCTACATTGAAAAAAAATGAACCAGTTCGTCCAAACCTTGAAAAGAAGTCCAGTTTCGAGAAGGAAAGACCACAGGATTCACATTCAGCATTCAAAAGAAAATCTCTTAGGGATCCATCCTTTGGTGGTCATCACAATGTGGAATCCAGTTTGGGATTCTATAGACATCAAGCTCAACAACAGGTGAAGGTACAACAGTCCCAACCGGTCCAGCCGCAACAACAGCACCAGAACAACTTCAATCAGGCATTGGAAGGGTTTTCAAACTTCAAGTCAAGATTCAACGACTCAGATTCCGATATTGACGTTCCAGTTGGTAACGGAGGCGGTTCATCCAACCCTCAGAAAATGTTTGCTCCTCCACCAAGTAATCCTGCCTTGAGAAAACCAAAGAGTTCATTCACTTTGAGATCATCAAGCGTCACTGGTATTCCAGCTAATCCTTCCCCAGCCAAATCTCTTCCAGAAAAGAGGGCTACAAGATACTTTAGCGAAAGTGACAAAGAGCAGTTGTTTAATGAACATTTGGAGAAGGCAAAAGCTGCTGTTGAAGATAAGAAAAAATCAAAATTCGGAAAGTTGAAAAAGTTGTTTGGAAGATCTTCAAAAGATTAACCTTTTGTTTATATGAATGTACAGTTTATTTCGTTTGTATTTGAAAAAGAATTTTCAAAGACTCTTGTATTGATGTAAATCTACAAACATTGATATGAATATTCGTAAGTTTATGTTCCTTTATGTTCTTTGATATTATCGATAGCTATATGATGAGCATTAAATGTCAAATTCAATGAGGTTCTCTCCTGTATCACCGGTCTTTTGCATATTGGCATGGAGTACGTTAAGGTCATTCTGTCTCTCTGGAGCACCGTTGGCATTGGCGACAGGAACATCAGACAATGCTTGTAGTTCAGCACCTTCTAACAAGTCACCCAAGTCACCATTGCCAGCCTGTGGATCAAAGTCATCATCCTCATCATCTAGAACAGAGTCTACACGAGGTCTGTTCACAGAGGCAGCTGCGGATGATGCCTGGGTAGCAGATGAGTCCATACGACGACGAACGGTGTTAGCTACACGTCTGCCATCAGCGATGAGACCATCAAACATATCTCTCAAGGCACCTCCCTTTGTGACAGTGATACTTCTGTCAAGATGGATAGAATCCGCAAAAGTCTGAGTAAATAAGAGCTCATATGTCTCATCAGCAAGAATAACCATACGGAAAGTAGCAAGTGACATAATTAATGGATGGTTTGGATCCAAAGCAGCATTGGCTTTCATCATTTTTAAGTCCTTGGTATCATCCATTTCAATGAGTTGTGGTACTTCTCCTGGCTGAGCGTACTCAAATGCATGCTGAATAAACGCTGAAGCAGCTGAGAGATAACGTTCACCTTGCTCTCTTTGGAACCGCTCTTTGTCAATATTAACCTGAGATGGAAGAACAATTTCATCAGTCTCGTTGTCCTTCTGTAATTCGATAACCTTATCAGCAACATGTGATTCAATGGATCTCGAAGTAATATAATCTAATACCAGACCATCTTGGAGTGGTTTAGTGATGTAGAGTAAGCCCTCGGAAATTTGAAGTATACCCTCTCTATCCACTTCACCTTTTTTGTCTGTATCATATATTTCGAAGAAGTTGGAAACAGCATCCATAAGGTCTCTCTCCACAAGCTTATCAAGGCCAACAACGACATCAGTAAGAGTCAACTCACCTTGACCACTTTTATCCCATGTTCTGAAAAGCCTGTTAAGGAAATCATTGTCGTGATACTCATAATCTTCATCTGAGAGAACCCAATCACAGAATCCAGACAAGAACTGCTTAAAAGTCGTAAAGTCCATAGAAGATTTACCGGTACCAAGACCGGTCTTATGTTCTTGGATACCTTCGTAGAATCTATCGTAAAGATTTGATAAGTCAAGTGGAGATAAGTTCTTTGTTCTTGGAAGGTTACGGATCTGTGACTTCTTAATGAAAGTTTCAATGTTCGTCATGATTGCCGGTTTGTGCTTCTCACGTTCCTTTTTAATCATATCATCAGTGATATTTGAGAATTCCTTGAATGCCACAATCAGGAGCTTTTGGAATTCAGTGAGCTGTCTATACTTAGGATCAGTAGAATTGGGGTGAGCAGACTCATCTAGACGTGAAAAATAATCTTTGATAACAGAGATAAATGTACCATCATCATCAATTTCCAGGAGTTCTTCACCATTGACTCTCAAAACCGCCAATGCAACTTGGAACAAGACTTTTGGACCATTAAGGAAGAAGATATCCATAATTCTGAATGCAAATACCAATGGCATGGAACTCAAAAATAGAGATAAGAACCATGGGAGAGAGACGACAGAGAGTTGAGTGTCGTGTTTAGTAATATGACTCCACAACAATGGCATTGTCTTTTCAACAAGTGATTCAAACACCTTCTGATCAAGTAAAGTTCCATACATAGTCTTTGAATAGTAACCTGGAACGTATTTTTCACACAACACAGTAAGAGTCCAGAATGCTTGTTCCTCAGTTTGGAAAATCAACAAGGCAGCAGCAACGATATTCATGGCCTGACAGTATCCAACATCAGGGTTTTTCCATGAATAAGCTGTGAGGACTCTACGAAGTCTGTTGATTCCCTCTTCGGTCTGGTATGCTGGGTATTCTGGTAATGAACGGTTCAAATCCTTCTCAATTTCTTCAATGGCTAACGAGGCTTTACCTGCGTTCTCATCAAGTATTTTTTGATACGTGCCTAACTCTTGGAATCTCCAATACATAGCACCTGATGTGAGCTCCCACATTTCACCTCTAAGTCGGTTTGGGAGACCTACCCTGATGAGCTTATAAAACATCTTTTGACGACTGAGCGACATGTTCCGGCCAAAGCGGTTGAAGTAGTCATACCAAAGTCGTAACTTGTTCTTATCCTTTAGCTTTCTTGCATCACCGGGGAACTTGTATATGAGACCCAATCCACCTTGTGGTGCCTTTATAGAGTCCTTATCGGCTCCTGGCTTATTTTTATTTATGATGAATTCCGAATATAGAGTACCAAGGAATGGTTCAAGTTTTGAAGTGTTGGGAACGTTCTTCTTCAACTGCACTTTAAGTTTATGTGAGAACTCTTCTGAACGAGAGTTGATGCCAATGAATTGAATCAGTACTTTTGTACCTGAAACCGTTTGCATTGAAAGAGCAAAGACATATGCCTTGGATGCAATACGTTCAACTTTCTTTATAGTGGATAAGTTGAGAACCAATGTAGAACTCTTCTTGTCATATGAATCTCTGAACACTAAAAAGTGATCAGTTAAGTAAAGCTTACCAGGAAACACCTGATTTGTGTGATTGGACAATTGATTGCCCTTATTGTTGTAATGCTGTGTTACCTCTGACACGATGAGCATCTCTGCATTGTTATCGTCAATGATCGTTTCTCCCTCTGGCAAGTTGAACTCGTGACGGAACAATTCGTCCCTGGAGGGACGCTTGGAGGCATCCTTATCAAACAGCGATAAAGAGGAAGCCTTCTGTCTTAGCGTGTTGAGGAAGGACATCCTATTGGGAAGATTTGAAGTGTTGGGTGGTAAAACAACGTGCTATGGGGTACAGCTTTTGGTGGGTTACGTAAGGGGGGGGGATTCCAGCTCTTTCTTTCAAAACAAATATTCCTTTAGCGAGTTTCAATGACTTTGGATCTGTCACAATTGCTTATCGTTTTACTGATTAAGCTGAATTTGTGTTGTGTGTGCGTATGTTTTGTGTGTGTGTGTGGGCTTTTGAATATGCCTGTCAACCCTTCAAATAAGCTGCGTAAATCTTGAGTTCCTAATCCGGAAACTCTGTGCTTAATTACCAAGGATAGTAAAAATAACAAATGTGTGTGTCCCAACCAGATACTGAAAAGTAAACAAACGCGCGGGGCCTTCTTTTTTTTGGTGTCTTTTCCTGTTTCTTTGTATAAAAGCAGCATTAATTGATATTGAGCCCACGAGCGGCAAATAGAGGAGAACAATGGAACACGAATTGGAGTACATAGTCAGCAACTATGCGCAGTTGAAATTGCATGGCTCGCCGTTGAAGTCCATCTGTTTGAACTCACCCACAAAGCACATTGAGAACAAGACAGGCCCATTAATATCACATACTTTGAAAGTAGATACACCCGATGACGTATACAAACTGTGTATCAGTGCCATTGATCTCACTTTACGAAGATTCTCCACTATAAAGTCCCTTTCATCCTCACATCTACGGCTTGCCTCCCACAGTTTTGTCCAGCTCTACAAGACAGATTTACCATCAAAGAGAAACGAAGTTATCAAGAAGCACCAACAATTCATTTTGAAGCTTATTGACCTCGAAGGATCATTACATGGCGACTACACACTTTGTATCCAGGAGATCACAAACTTTGAGATATCTGTTTCGTCAACCAATGCTACCATTACAGCTCTCAGTTTCTGTAAACGTTCGAATCCTACATTCAAATTTTTTGCTCTCCAAACCATTTTCAAGATGTTCCAACGAGAGGACTACAGACATTCAAAAGAGCTAATGCAATTCTTCATTAATGACTCTCTTTTTATCACTTGTCTATCTCAGACACAGAAAACCATGCTTATTAAGATCGTGTTATCATTTACTAGAGTCTCACCAACTCCACAGTTTAAGCAGTGCATGAACGTAAAGTTTTTACAATATCTCATCATTTTCAACCTTAAGTTTGAGGAGTTTATATCAAACATGTCTTGCGAGGCTTTCATCTCTGATGTGGAATCATCAATTATGTCATTCAAGAAGGCTGATCGTATCCCATATTTCGTCTTTGAGTACGTCCAAACAGACAAAACTGATAAATTATCTACACTTGTACGACACTTCCAGAGTATGGAACCTAAAGGATACGAAGATATTGATTGGAAAAATGTCACTGTGGAAACTTCATTGTCATCCTCAGTCTTAAAGTTGATTAACCTGCCAAACGTAAGCTCAGAGCTCATCCGGAATGATCTCATCGCTATACGCAGACCTACAGTGGAACTCATGACAGTATTGGGAACGTATATCATTAAAAATTACAAGCAAAAGAAAACTTTAGACGAGGGAATAGTTCAATTCTTTGTTGATAACATCTCAGAATTGTCTACAGATACAAATATTACACTTGATTGCATTCTAATGGGACTGAAACCTACTGATAACTCAACGGTTTTTCTAGAGCACACACTCCGCAGGATTCAAGAGTTATACATGAAATTTGCTGAGTACAAGAGACTTCGAAATTTGTCAAATTTGGCTTTCAACATGAAACTATATTCCATTTCAATCAGAACAGAAATGTCCTTGTTCTTGAAAAATGAAAAGAGCTCAGATCTTGGCTTTAAATTCAAAAAATCACTAAAGCTTCTTTCCAAACATGCAAATTCTCGTTCAGAGTTGATATCTCTTGTGTTTTGTGACTCTTTCTTGAACTGTTTGGGAAATTCCAGATTACTCGAAAGGCTTGATGTCTGCGATGAACAATTTGGCTCAAAGGTCGTCTTTGAAAACTTGAAGCTTCTCCCTGTTGATGGACTCTCTGTTGAAAACAAATCTCTAATTTTCACACTCGCTTCACGATACTCATCTGAAGACCTTCACTTACTTTACCAAAGATTCGAAATCGATGAACCAATATTGCAAATGCTTTGCGGTGTTTCCCTCCAAAGTTTGCCAATAATCAAACTAAACAAACCATCAACAACTACAATAACGAACTCGGATGCATTGATTAAGGCTTTTTACTACTTCACTCTAGAAAAGAGATCCAAGTCCACTGCAAACATCAAAAAGGTACTTCACTTCTATCTGAACAGTTGGATTCCAAGAAACAGATTCCCATTGACAACATTCGAGATTTATTTCTTGAAGGAGTTCGTCAACTACTTGAAGTTCATCAATTACCAAAAATCTCTTGGATCGTTGTTGGAAATGGTGGAGCGCTATAGATATATCGGAGACGAGTCATTTCTGGACTGGTTGAACTTTGAGAAACTGGAAAACGCATTGAATTTGAAGCTCGTGAATAAGCTCTCTCCAGATAGCTTTGATGTGCATATGGATGAGAAGGACTTTGAGATTTCTACTGACTCGTTACTTAGAAGTCTTTCCTATCAGTTGTTGAAATTGAAATACTACTTGATTCATTTCGATGATGGCAAACTCAGTGAGGTGGCCCATGACATCCATCAGGTTGTCCAATCTCAACCTGACATTTTTAGCACGGATAACAAGAACAAGTATAGCAGAGAGAAGTTTCTTGATATATTAAGTTTGCTTTTGAAACTTCACTATTCTCGTGCCAAGCTGATGTGGTTCAAGGGCCACCATTTGGAGTGCATCGTATCTGCAGTATGTGCTATCCAATTGTCAAAATCAATATTGAAAAATGACCCAGCAAACTTGAATGTGTTGGATCTCATGGCATCCTCTTTTAGGAATTTAATCAACACTCTGATCCACTTGGGTATAACAAAGGACGCTGACTACTACATAGGTGAATTCTCCAAACTCAATGATACTACGTCTCAGTACAAAACACTCCACGCTCAGAATAACTACTTCATTTCATACTATCTTTATGTCACTGGAAGAAAAGAAGAACTAGAGCAGCTTAAAGAGAAGACTGATGAGATCTTCTTATCCTTGAAGTTGGTTAACAATAATGAATCAGAAGAACCGTATGCGGACAACTACAAGTTGATATACTATCGCCTTCTCTCAGATATCTTCTATGATGATTCCGAAGCAACTAATGATGCTCGATTAAACCTTAAGTCCTTTTTGGCTTTCGTTGAGAAGGAGGGAAAGCTACTCTCGAGTACCTGGAAACTGTACTACGAATATCACTTCAGCTCTGCGGTTGTTGATCTCACTCTCAACAGATCTCAGAATCCATACCTGAATGCTCTGAACTATATGCTGAACTCGAGAAGGCTCTTTATAAACGCTCAGACTTCCTTGAACATGGATCCCTTGTTCTCTACCCTGGAGGACTCGGCCATGTCGATTCCAGCGACTGTGGTGAAGAATGACAGTCCTCCATCCCCAACCCCAATACCCGGGAAGAGCAAACCGAAGAGTATGAAGAATGTGAAGAAGGCCATTATTGGTATGAAGCAATCACAGGGCATGATTCTGGATCTCTTCTCAGAGTTACAGTATTTGGCTAACTACCAGAGGAACGAACTCCATAGAGTTTTATGCTTGGACTTGTTGACATTGTCTAGTATCTCCAATAATTATAATAATAATTCAGTAAGTGATTGCTTATTACTTAACAATCATGTGAAGGGCCAACCATTTGAGACACAGAGGTTCATGGTGAACGTGACCAAGAACTCTCCACAAATGATACCTTCTTATGCTTTCCACGACTTAGCTCCTACCGTCCATTTTAAAGATGTTGACATGGCGCTTGTTAGAGAAAACAACTGGCAAGTGATATGTATTGATGTCAGTACAGTTAATGACGAACTCATAATATCTCGACTTGATGAACGGCCAAAAATGATGAAGCTTCCTCTGACAAGGCTTTGTGTTAGAACTGGTGAAGAGAACACATTCAAACTCAAGGATTGTTTAGATGAGTTTGACAGCATAATCAAAGAGAGTGATGCTACTTTGAAATCAGAGATTACATCTTCCATAGATTCTCCAGAGGGAAGAAAACAGTGGCATGAGACTCGTGCATCGATTGATGACAAGTTGTTTAGCTTGTTGTGTAAAGTTCAACACTATTGGATTGGAGGATTCACTTCGGTTTTCAGTCCCTTGAAAATTACTCAAGAGGTTTTAACGACTTTTAAACAGCGATTTTTAAGTATCATTCGCCTTCATATTCCATCGAGAAGTAACAAAGCACATGGTGGAGCTAATAAGACTGTTGAGATTGATGATTTCATTGTCGAACTTTTCCTCAAAATCGGTGATCCCGCTAATTTGATGAGTACCGAGCCATTGGAAGACTTAATTTATTTTGTATTGGACATCTTGTTATTCCATGGTGAGGAGAATGCTTACGACGAGGTTGATATTGACAACATCTACGTTCAAGTGGAAATGCTATTGACGGACTTTATTGCTGGCAATCCAGATCCAGAAGTATATGACCACACAGTATTGTTGCTAGGTAAAGAGTTGGTCAGCATTCCATGGGAGAGTTTACCTTGCCTTCGTGAACTATCAATCTCGAGAATTCCTTCATTAGGGTTACTTACTGAATTGTTACAATCTCATAAAGACTTGTCAACGCCAAAGAACAATGGTATGATGATTTTAAACCCAGCTGGGGATCTCAAGAAGACAGAAGACAGATTTTCGGAACCAACTGCCTATCTAAAGAAGGAACTCAACTGGAGTTCGCTTACAGGTGAAAAACCAACAGAGCAAATATTCAAGCAGTCACTTCAGTCAAATCTCTTTGTGTACGTTGGTCATGGAGCAGGAACGAGTTACATTCGTGAGACCTCAATCAAAGATATGGAGAGCATTTGTCCTACACTTCTATTGGGCTGTTCTTCAGCCTCTCTCCGTTCCAACAATCAGCTTGAACCTAATGGAACCATTTATTCATATTTGGTGGGTGGATGTCCAATGATAGTTGGAAATCTTTGGGATGTTACAGATAAGGACATTGACAAGTTTAGTTTATCCCTCTTCCAAAAGTGGGGACTCAGTGGTTCTTCTGAAAAGACGATGAACATATGTGATGCAGTTAGACTTTCAAGAAATGAGTGCAAGTTAAAGTACCTTAATGGAGCAGCACCAGTGGTATATGGGTTACCATTGAAACTTGAATGACGATTACGATTTTTTATTCTTTTTAGACGTTACATAATTTTTTAATGCATTTAATGATACAAGCTGTAACTAGTAGTGTTTCCGGGGTGTGTGCAGCTGGGGGGGGGGGGACGGTTGCGGACCTGAATTACAATACACACTCCACTCTCACTTAGTAATTATGCAGGATAACAACTGATAATCATTCCATTATCAGATGACTTATCAAGCTAATTTCATCATCTGATTACAAACCCATTGACACACACCTGGTTTCGGAGTTAACACTCGGAACTAGGCCGAGGACCCCCGAAATGAATGCGTATACAAATAGCTGATTAATAACGACTGTTAAACAAAGAGATAATTTCTCTTGTTGCCCTCAGATCTATTAGTAAGTGTTAAGTATAAGTATAGCGTCGTAAGTGCTTTGCTCCAGTGTTTCTATCAAGCTGCTTTCTCTCAAACGATCCAACTCATTATACGCACACACAAATCCCACAATGTCAAAAGTTTACTTGATTACAGGTGCCAACAGAGGCCTTGGATTCTATTTGACCAAGAAGCTTGCTGCTGAACCTTCAAATGTTATCATTGCCACTGCAAGAGACCCAGCAAAGGCTACAGAGCTCAATGCTTTGGCAGAAAAGGGCAATGTTCATGTTGTTAAGTTAGATGTCTCTTCCCAGGAATCGATTGATCAATTGGATGATCAGATCTCCAAGGTTGCATCGGAAGGTATTGATTATTTCATCTCCAACGCGGGTGTTGCCCCAATAGTTATCAATAAGCCATTGAAGGAAATCCCTAGAGATGTCTGGATCCAATGCTTTACTACGAATACTCTTGGCCCAGTGATGATCACAAATGTGGTTCTCCCATACTTGTACAAGAAGAAAACAAGAGTCGTTTATCTTGTTACTTCTCTCCTTGGATCTGTTGGCGGGTTTTTGCCATACCCAAGCACCGCATATGGTATGTCCAAGGCTGCTTTGAACCATTTCGCAAAGCATTTGTCTTGGGAATTGGCATCCGATGACTTTACCGTTGTTGCCTGTCATCCTGGCGCTGTTTCAACTGATATGACCAATGCGTCTCTTGATAAAATTGATGATCCAGCTGTTCTTGAGATGATGAAGAAGATTGTCATCACCCCAGATGAGAGTGCTGATGGTCAGTTGAAAGTGCTTTCCAAATTAACAAAGGAAGATAATGGTAAATTCCTGACCTACACTGGTGAAGAAACTCCATGGTGATTCAAATTCTTTATTCTTTTTTATCAATATATGCCCAAACATTGCAAAATAGGGGAAAATGTAGCTATTAACTCTACATACTAGGTTTTTCTGACTTGGAGACACCTTTTTGTGCTATTATCCAAGATCACTTACTATCCTCATATATTGGACTCAACTTTCATGAATACTCTTTATGCAACCACTCCCTCATGAGATTCTAACATTGGATGCATTGTCCTTGATCTGTACAAACATCTCTGCCATATCTTCAAACCCATAACATGGGTATGCCGCCTGAACGATGAGCTCCATGGTTCTTAAATAATGCTTCAAAAACATCTCGTTATAACTACCCATGTCAATACCTTCAATCCAGGCATTAGCCAATGGATAGAAAAACTTAGGGGCAACTTTAGCAAACCTATTAGGTTTCATATCCGATTTAGGAGCTGTGAGCTTTCTAGACATTCTCGTAACAGTTCCATTGCCCAATGCTTGGCTATCTTCCTCATTTTCTTTAATTTCCATAATTTTTGGTGTTGAAACCTCTTCAATCAGCTTTTGTTTCCTCTGTGGAATCTCTTTAGTTGGGAAATCAAACTGTGGTTTGTCCACAAAGTCATCATTAAGACCTCGTAGTTCTCTTGCAGAAAGTGAAATAGAACTTAGAGTAATCATTCTTTGTTGAATTGAGTAATCCCCAGTGAAAAGAAGAGTCATCACATGTGAAATAATACTTGGGTTAACAACGATTACCGAAACGATAGAGTTCAACTTCAGTTCTTCGAAATCCGGCTCCTCATATTTATTGAGGAGACCAACAAGGACACTTATTAGCTCTTTACTATAAAACTCCACCTCCATCTCAAATGATGCTTTTTGTCTGACAAGACGTATTGTCTGTTGAAGAAGCTTTGTAACACTGGATATCTTGTCATCGTTGAATCTTGCTAGGAGGTCTTTCAAAAACACAGGTGGGGCATCATCCTCTTCATAATCTTCCTCGTCATCAGAGTCTTGATCGCTGTCATGAAGATGAACGGTAACTTTTTGGGAATCAATAGACAAATTTTCCATTGCACCTGTGACTTTAAGAATCTCGAAGTTAATGTCTTTCTCAAAGTGCATACCGGGATTGTTAATGATTATTTCATCAATAATATCGAACTCAATCTCACCATTAGTTACCTTCTTTGCAACCATCATACCAAGATTTCTCAATATGGTGTCATTACTCGAGAGTCTAGAGGTGATTGCAGTGAGAAAGGACTTATCCGTTGACAACATCTTCCTGATATCAACAGAGACGTAGTCTGCAAGAATCAGAATGAGTGTTGTGAGTTGTTCCTGATGGGCAGTTGGTGTGTCCTTAATGTATGCTTCATTTCCCCAGACAGATAGAAGATTCTTCAATTGCCTAAGTTTATCCTTCACAACAAACGCAACACATTGTAGAATCCCCAAGTTCTTGATATCTGAACACTTCATCAGTAATGATTCCTCTATAGATGACACGTTAAATGAGTCGATGATCGTGGCGACGGAGTTGATGTTACTCAAGGAGCAATATCGAGAGAGATATGGGATAAGGTATGATGTTATAAATTGACGCTTTTGCAAAGTAGACATCGTTTCAGAGATCTCAACGAGAAAGGGAAAGTTTTTTGCAGTGAGGAAGGCGTCAAAGAGAATGAATTTTGATTCCATAGGATGTATGGTGAGGTATGCCAATATGTATTCTGGGGTGATTAAGTTTGACTGAGAAGCTTCAACAAGTTGAGATGATACTATGTTAAGGTATTTGTCAAGAGAAATGTTACCTTCAAACTGCTGAAATATCTTTGAACCGAAAAAAAGAGCTTTTACCTGTGAAAGTTGTGTTTTGTTACCTTGACATGATTCGATGACGTTAACGAGAAGTGATTGATCGAGTAAAAGTGACTTCATGAAATGGAAATACACGTCATTCTTGGTGATTCTGTATTGATGAAGAATGTTTGAAAGACCCAATGTTGAATGGAAGAGACGTCGTACTTTGAGCTTTAGTGAAGGTCTCAAACTCGAGTACACAGGTATTATGTACTGCAAGTAAGTAGTTGTGTATTGAAGTCGAGCTTTGAGATCATTGTCCTCATGCAAGAGCTTCGACGTTACTTCGTCAATGACATCAGCGCTCGGAGTGTCTTTCAAGCTCGCTATTAGTTGATCAATCTCCATTGAATCGTTGTAAATTGAATGAATAATTAAGGGTTGATGATGAGAAGGCCCCGGCCATTGTGATCTATAATGGTTCTGGTAGTGCGCATACCAGTTTTATGCCCAGGCGGTCAGCCAAAAAAAAAGAAAAATCAAAAAAAAAATAAAATCTCTCGGGGGCGATTCGAACGCCCGATATCCAGATG
This sequence comes from Petasospora bimundalis, assembly GCA_030569745.1. Classification (NCBI taxonomy): domain Eukaryota; kingdom Fungi; phylum Ascomycota; class Saccharomycetes; order Phaffomycetales; family Wickerhamomycetaceae; genus Petasospora; species Petasospora bimundalis. The sequence goes on from JAJMLR010000013.1 coordinate 167,185, forward strand.
ACTTGTTAACATTACAGTCTGGCGCCTTAAACCAACTTGGCCACCGAGAGGATTTTACGACAGTTGAAATGTTTGATGAGCTTGGTCATCTCCCACATAATCACGTGATAATCACGTGATATTTTTGTAATTGAGACTTTTTGAAATAAGCGTTAACTATTATGATACAGTATTTACATGAAGTGAATCAGATGTTAAACAACTCTAGAGTGAAGTAAATACAGGCCGGGTACCAGTATGTGATATACCGCTATTTCCATGAAGTAAAGATGAAGACCTGGTTGAGTGACATGACATTTGCCTGGACAGTGGGATTGTCAGGACGTCCAAAGTAGTTTTCATTGTTGATATCATGTAATATCAATATTACTAGAATTAGAGGCATATGACTGGAGGGAAAAACTAAAAATCGCTAGAAACTTCTCGAGCAATGGGAAAACCGAAAAACATCACCGGTAAAAAATCAACAGCAGCGTTAGATGTCTATTGTCAGCGTCATTGAACTACCAGTACCGCGATTGTTTGTCACAGCACAAAACTTTTATTCATCTCGGAAGGCTTTTAGAGTAACTTAATGAGTTACAAAGAAGAGACTGCACACTGAATGAATTTGGATGCCGGCAGTATATTTAGTCGACAGGTCTTCCTTCCGACAGCAAAGTCAAAGACAAAACATACAACAAACGCAGAAAGTGTAAGCAGAATGGACAAAAGCATCCCTGTTGTTTGTGTACTTGTTATGTTTCGATAGTGGATGATGGATTCAGTTAATGCCATCTGTTTTGAAAGGCAACGGAAAGCGAATTTCCACCTCCGATTGTGGATGTGTATGTGCCAAAACCGGAGTTAACGTGTAAAGCCGAGGGGAAGCATATAGCGATCGTAGAAAGAACAGAATAGAGGTTTCTAACCCTGGAAGACGACTCAGTGCTCAGTGAATAACTTCAACAATAGAATATAAACACAACAAGATTCAATGTAATACAAAGTAGCTAATGAAAGAGATCTGAGAGAATATTCATAAGCAAACGGTTACCAAAGTCCAACTTAAAAAAGTCACAAAAACCAAAGGAAAACCATATGCCTTAGTTTTTCTACTTCACTTTGAACACCGATTATTATTGTACCATAATTTTATAGAAATATTTACTATAGTTAACTTATAACAATCATATTTCTTGAAAAGAAAAAAACCACACACACTATATTTTTATAGGTATGACAAAATGAAGCACCTGTTAAAGGTTCTTAGCGAATCAAAAACTTCCATGCAACTGTGCCTTGCAAATCAAGATTAAGTAATTAAATCACTCAATGTTACTGATAAGCTTAGATTCATGAAAAAAATGACGTCGCAGTTTGACACCATTTTGAGAATCCGGTAAGATTCGTTACATCGCGTCAGGCTTCCCGGAGATTTCCCCATTTGGCCTGTTCCCCATTTGGCGAGAACGCCGACAACTCGACGCGTTTGGCATAAACTGACGTCTCTTTCTGGATTAGTAGTTTATCTGACTCACGCAAGTGGGCAATATATAAAGAGATGCACTTGCCCTATATTCACAGTTAATAATAGAGTATAATACTTGTATTGGAATAATTTTCAAGATCATCTTGAAGTGACACAAACTGCTTAACGCATATGCACACGACATTAACAATATGAGCGCACATACCCGTAACTCCACATCCACAGATCTTTCGAGTGAGAACTTCGATGATCAGATAGAACCAAAGGAGATTCTGGAATCAGATAATTCATGTGATGAAGAGAACCAGATAGAAAAGAAAAACACAAGAGGCTCCACTATGAGCAAAAGGCTCGCTGCAGCTCATGAGAAGGTGCTTACACCAAAGGAGATAAAAATCGTTCTTTGTGCAATGGCTATGTGCTCGATGATTTCCTTCATCGACTCTAACTGTCTTGCTACAGTTCTGCCATACATTGCCAAGGAGCTTGATGCTGAGTTGACTATCAGTTGGGCAAACACTTCCCAACTGATCGCTATGTCTTGTTTCCAGCTGGTTTGTGGAAGACTAGCAGATATTTTTGGTAGAAAACACATGATTCTTGCCTCTGTCGTTGGTTTGGCATTTTTCGATCTTGCATGTGGTCTTGCCCAGACAGATATTCAGTTTTTCATCTTCAGAGCCTTTTGTGGTATGTTTGACGGATGTATTGCATCCCTCGGTATGGTGGTTATGAGTGACATTGTTCCTTTGAAAGAGCGTGGTACATACCAAGGTTACTTGACTTCCTTTGTTGGTGTTGGACTTGGTGCTGGTCCGTTCTTGGTCTCTGCCTTTGTTGAACATAGCAACTGGAGAAACTTCTACTACATGTTATTTGCCGTTGTTTTATCAAGTACAGCAGTCATTTGGTACTATGTGCCTAATACCAAGTCCCCAATGAACACAATGGAGAAAGTTAAAAGCATCGACTACTTTGGATTCTTCTTTGGGTGCTTGGGTCTTCTTCTGATCCTTATTCCAACAAACGGTGGTGGTCTTCAATACGCATGGAATTCTGCAAGGGTTATCGCCATGTTTTCCGTTGGTGGTATCTTAATTGTGGCTTTCCTTGTTGTTGAGGTGAGATTTGCAAAACTTCCAGTTATGCCTATGAGACTTTACAGATCTTTCAGTGTCTCCCTGGTGCTCGTCCAAAGTTTCCTCTTTGGTTGCGCCTTTTTCCCATTGTACTTTTATTACTCTTACTACTTTGAGATCGTTAGAGGCCTTACTCCAATGGTGACATCTTGTTTCTTCCTTGCTGTTGTTGCTCCACAATGTATTACATCAGCTGTTTCCGGTTACATTGTCAGTAAGATGAACCGTTATAACCCAATGATTTGGTTAGGATTCTCATTATGGACATTAGCTTTATCATTGGTGGCGGGCGTCTTTGACATGAACACAAGCTATGTCGCTATCGTCTTCATCATGATAATCAACGGTATTGGTCAAGGTATGTCCTTCCAAAATACTATGATTGCCGGTATGGCTCACGCCAGAAAAGAGGATCGCTCTGTGTACATCTCAGCAAGACAGGTTATGAGATATCTTGGTGGTTCTGTTGGTTTGGCTATCAGTGCTTTAATTTTCTCACAGTCTTTCATTTATAAGCTGAACAACGACACCTTTATCAATGAAGCTGATAACTTGTCGTTGAACGAGGTTTTGAGAAAACATGTCTATTCCAAGGTGGATTTGACAACTCTCGATGCTACAGACGCTCAAATTGAGTACGTCAAGCTTCTTTATATGAGATGTTGCAAGAACGTGTTTATTCTTTGGGCTCCACTTATTGGTGCTTGCTTACTTCTTGCCCTGATGATCAAGGACAAAGGTTTGGACTTCAAGAAAGAGGGGGCCGAGACCAAACCAGTGGATGTTACAGAGGAAGAAATCGAAGACACAGAGGAGAGTGAAAAAGTAGATGGTACACAATCTCCAACTCATCCAAAATCATCACAGGAAGTTTAGAACAAACTTACCAACACACATATTTATCATTGCATTTTCAGTCATTCATTTTCATATCTAGGGTTTTCATCATACAGTTATTAATAACATTTGCATAATATATAACATTGTACTATATAACTAATTAATCAACGTAGAGTATAGAATTATGACTCTGGAATGAGGCAATGTCTTCCACTTCCTGAGTATCACTTTGCCTGCTATCTCCGACCTGATTGTTAGCTGTTTTATCCCTGTTCTTCATACTTTCAGATACCTGCTTGAATATCTCTTTCAAAACAATAGTACAGAGTCTTAAACTTTCTCCTTGACTCATAAAGTGCTTGAATAGGTCCTTCATCAAATAGGCAGCATTTCCTTGGCACTTCTCCACCATTTCCCTCAATTTATCAGATGAGATCCTCAGTCCATTCATTTTTAAGAATGCATCCAGCTGAAGTCGCATCAACTGTAGCCTGCTTTCCTCTGGTGATAGACAGCTGTTGATCATAATAACCATCTGCGCTCTGCTCTTGGCTCTTGGTGACACTCGCTGATTGAGGAAAGTCATAAAGTCAGCTTTCGTCAAACTCTTTATGATAGAGATGTCAGATTCGTTATCTGCACAATAATCATCGGTGAATATTAGGTCTCTCAACTTTTGGTGCTGCCTCATGGATTCACCCAATTGAGTGCAGTTTGAACTTCCTACACTTGGAAGCATCTCAGAAGTCAAGCTTTCTGGACCACCACTCTCATTGATAGTTTTACCAATCGTGTTTAGGTACGCATCCAAAACATCTCTTTTGAACTCAGACTCACTCATGTTTTCAAAGGTTTGCTCCCAGAAGAGTAAGTAATCGTCAATACATCGTGTAAGGTATTGTGGAGAGAATGTTGCACTCATGACACTGACATGGAGACCCACTGTAGTCCTGAGCAGTCTAACACCACCAAAGACAACATATCCAAGTTGTTTTTTGAATCTTAAATCGGGAACAAGCGATAAAGACATCAAGAACCCCAAAACATTGGTGACTTGTCTCGAATATCGATCACTTCTTGGCCCCGTCTGAATAAAGAAGGAGACTGAGCTGGTAGGATCACCCTTTGGCCCTTTTCTGGAGATAAAATAGGAGGAGCCAGGAGCTAAGAAAACAGTAGAAGGTTCCTTGTATTTCTTTTGGTTCTTAAGCTCCAAATGTCTTGTTATCTTATTGATAACAACACTGTAAGAGTCAGGAGAATTGAAATCGCCATGAACAAACAACTTGAGGACTTTAGAGCCAGAGCCAAAATCATCAAGGAACTGCTTAAAGGCTTCGACGTCAATATCATCAAGTACTTCAAGTCTCTCTTCAAGAGTCCAGATTTTTTCCTCAAGCACCACTAAGAGTCCCACGAGGGCCAATGAGAAAGAGTTATCCTGCTCCAGATCACGATATCTAGCCCTTACCGCAACACGACTCTTGCGGAAATCATCCAAAGTGAAGGAAAGATCACTAACAAGAGCCTTGAAATTTTCAATCAATATATTCAGCATATACTCCATTCCGTCAGAGAATCCACTCAGTGTAAATCCAAATCTCACATCGCCTTTCAAGGATGCAAACACAGACCAGCTATAATTCAGCACCTCTGATGAGTAGAGTTTCTTCGAAAGCTTCAATTTCAAGAGTTCGACAAGGATTTCTGAGTTCATTGTATTTGTAGGAGTAGCAGCAATAGATGTATTGATAATGTCAAATGACAAGAAAACTTTTGACTTGAAAACCTTTGTTGGTTCATACTTTGTCCAAAGCTCAAAGGAAGGTGTTTTGTGGATGAGCTTGGCTTCAGTGGTGAACCAGGCAGACTTTGCTGAGAATGCAAGAGAAGCAGCAGATGATTTTTCAGAGCATTTTTCAAGAATATCTCTCAAATTAGAATGGTTCAGAGCGTACTGTGGAATGAACTTGTTCCTCTCTGCAAACTTGAATATATTAGATCCTGTTGTTTTGGCGAAGAATACAGGATTAAACTTCCCAACGGTGTAATCAAAGTTGAAGAATTGGTCAGTCTTTGGCTCTTGACTAGTGATATAAGTATCAACTAAGACTCTGAGTTTCTCTTCACACATTAACACAAATCTCATATTATCAAGAGAGAAAGTGCGTTGTATATAGTCTCGGAACTCCAGTGCCTTATCATTCCAGTACTTCTCTCCTTCAGGTGTATCAAGATTGTAAAGTGAATCCCAGTTCCCATTTCCTTTCAGAATGTTCTTAGGTTTCAAGGTGGATATTTTCTTCTGTAAAGTCTGTGCGTATTTTGAAGCTTCCTCCATAGGGGAACCGCTTATGTCTTGATGTAGGTAGTTCACTATGTCAATGGATTCCATCTCGAAAAGGTATCTCGCTAATACTGAACTATTGGAGAAAACCTGTTGTATGAAGTCGGTCATAACATCAGATATCACCTCAGTAACCTTCTTCGCACCAGTGTTGGTGAGTTTGATCTCTAAGACCAAGACAACGTTATCATGACAAAGATTCTGGGTGAAAGCCGAGACCCCAGATGAATAGCCCTTAGTCTTCAAAACATCATCTAGAGAGCCAGGACTCTCGTCTCCGAGGATATTACACCAAGAACTATTAAATAGACCGGAGAAACGATTGGTAGTGCCATTTACTGGGAATATCATTCTTAAGATTGGAGATTTCGAACTATTGATAAGAATGCAGTTGTTTGCCTCGTTTGAACTAAAGACCGGAATATTGTTCTGATTCCAAACAGAGAGAACGTTATACTCTTCAATTTTCTTCTCACATATAGCAGGGATGGAATTGATTGATTTGGATAGAATCTTTAGCTTACTTTTCTTTTGGGATCTCTCAGATGAGGTTTGGATATCTCCAAAATTTACAACCGCAAGCTTTTGCAGTTGGTTCAAGGATTGAGAACCTCTAATAACTAACGTCATTCTCTCAGCAACATAGTTCTCTTGGTAGTACTTTTGTAAGTTTTCCTTCACGTTTAGTTTCTTCAGTCGTGGTACGTCATTGAGAGTGAAGAAGTTACCAGTTGCAAATCTGTGGAATGGATGCAATGGGTTGGATATGAGACGCATACCATGATACATTGCTCTTCCAGATTTCGAGACATTGGCCATATGCTCATTGTCAATTGCATATATTTCCTTTTCAAACATACTTTCAGGGAATGCAGGGTTTTTCAAAGAGTCAGCAAACATGGATAACAATCTATTGAACATTGGTTCTCTGACAAGCTTCTCGGTGTACACCGCATCGGATGGGACCTCAAAGAAGTAACACGTTTGCTCGCTATTAGTGAATGCATTACGACGTCCACCGTTCTTGGAGATGAGTTCATGGAACTGTGCTGGATCTGGAAAGTTCTTTGAACCGAGTAAAAGTAAGTGTTCACAGAAATGAGCCAATCCAGCGATTCCATCCGGGTCATTATGAGCACCAGAAGCAACACAGAGAGCAGCGGAAGCTAAATCCTCGGCAGGATCAGAGACCAGTAGTGTTAGGATACCATTGGGAAGGGCAAGTAGCCTATGAGATCTCCCCGAGCCTGTCAATGGGACCAGAAGAGGTTCGTCAAAAATCTTGATAGGGTTAGACATTATTTGTTATAGTCTCCTTTTGCCCAATGGACTTCAATGAGAAGAGCATTTCAAGGCAAAAAAGAAGTCCTTAATTATTATCACATTTTGTAATTGAACTTCAAGTGCCTCAAATAGCTATCAACTACTTTTACTGTCTCCCTTACCGCATTGGGACGAAACAATGGCTCCCCAGACTTTACTATACACCTGCGTGCGCGCGCGCTTTCCTATTAACATCACAGGTTGTTAAAATAAATATGTGTAAGAATTAACAATAAATATGTATAAATAGTGGTTCAAGTATCGAAGCCCATTGGTACCTGGACACCTTTGGGAACGAGCGCAAGGAATTTGTAAATCTTGCCCATGGAGGCACCATCCTTTTCCACGAGTCTTTTATAACTGGACATAAGGATTTCCTCCTCTGATTTACTCTTTGTATGCTTCAGCAACTGATTAGCCCTTGTAGCAATACCCATCTGTTTCAAGAAGTCTCCTTGTTCCACAGGACCAACAACTTCCACGGGGGATGATGCAACAGCTGTATTTGCAATTGCCTGAAAGTCAACATCAGCAGATAAATCCACCTCACCTGGATCTTGGAATGGGCTAACGATTTTGTGATCTTTTATACCACGTAGTGTATTTCCGGGAACTTCAACTTTTGGACCATAATCAACAATCAGTGCTGCTCCTGTAGATTCACCGTTGCGAGTAATGAGTGTTGCCATTTCCTTTGTATAAGAATGCGTCTCAGGGGAGATTTCAATGACGGTATCCTCTGGAACAGATTGATAACGAGGTGTTGTCTTTGCAATTGAACATGCTGGTGTCTCCTTTGGAGTTCGAACCAAACAAAATTCACCAGTTTCTGGATGTTGATCTACAAGAATCTCTCTCCATCCGTCTTTACACTTCACGTATTTGTTAATAGGCAATGCATCAAAAAATTCATGTGCAATGATGAAATTTGTATCCTCTTTTAAAGTAACTTCATAAACGTCCTTTTCGGTATCAACCCAAATCAAATCACCACCCCATCTATGCTTAGCCTTCCAGAAATCTGCTGTTGCATCGACATCCGAATCACCGAGAATAGAACATTGCTTTTGTCTCAATACATGTGATGCTTCAACCATTATTATATTTGGAGTCATTGTACTTTGAGAACGTTTTTTCATTAGCCTGTGGAAACTTTTAATAGCATCAAACATCAATGTACCCTTACCGGGTCCAAACTCGATGAAGTTAACCCTTGAAGGTTGTCCCTGGGTAAGCCAATTGGCAAAGAACCATACCCCAACCATTTCACCAAACATCTGGGATATCTCCGGAGAAGTGGTGAAGTCTCCAGAGGCACCCAACGGGTCTTTCGTAGTGTAATAACCAAACTCTGGATGAGTCAAACATTGTCTCATGTACATACTAACAGTGAGCGGACCCGTTACTTTTATGACTTTTGACAGTAAATTACCCAACTTGTTCATCTTTGGGTTGTCCTTCAGTTCAGGACGTAATGGATCGGGCCGCTCGTTGTACACCTTTGATAGCGGAACATGGAGACGAGCAGTGGTCCACAGCCCGCGTCGTGCTGCGAATACTCGAAGCATTAAATGAAGAATTTCGTTAGGCGCAATCAACGAATTGAAGCATTTGCAGTAAGGTCGAATGAAGTATTAACTCGTGAGAGTACCCACCCCCACACACACACACCATTGTAAATGGTGTCCGGGTTTCTTCCTACCTTACATTAAAAGCGTTGTACTTTAAACTGTTTATTAAATAAAAAAAAGGGGGCATTAATCATCATTAAATAGTCATCACAGAGTTCAGAGTGGTTGTTGTTTGTTTCCGGTTGCTTCAAGGTTAAAATCTGCATTTGCTTGATAATTCTCCCACATCTGTGCAACCAATTCAACTTGAAGGTTATCTTTATTAGCATCCTTTTTGTTGTTGTTAATATACATTAAAGAGAGAAAAATTTACACATTTGGACTTACTCTTAGCGAGTTATTCAATACAATAACGCTCTCATTCAACCTCTCCTTATATAATTGTTTTTTGTTAGTGTATATTCTGAATGACGCGTCTTCTTCTTCTTCTCTCCCTTCATTGTAATGAATTAAAGAAACTTACAACGTTGTTAATGATTCTTGCAAGAAGTGCATTTTGTACTTGTTCATGTGGATTCTCCATTTTTGAAATAATGGAATTCCACTGTTTACCTTTTACCTCAAAACTTGTTTGTTTATGTTTTGAGGATCTTTGTTTTTCTATATACTTTAGCCAAAAGGGAGGGTAACCCCCATGATGAAATATAAGTTCTATACAAACCGAATTTATCTAATGAAAATAAAAATGTTTTCTTGTTTGTTAATGACTGGGATAAAGCAAAATTTTTATTAATTTTTTTGCTTAATTCACAAATATTGCTCATATGCCAAATGCGGTAATTCAATTCATATATCCTGACCAATTACGCATATCAACATGCAGTTTTTATGAAATTTAACCCATCGTACATCAAATCTTTGTTATATGCAACATACAAATTACTTTGCGTTAGTAAAATGTGTGTGTATCATGTGTCCCATAGCATAGAGAGATAACAGCAATCTTATCAACAATTAACCGCCAACATTGTAGTTCATAATTACAAGAGGATTATATATCAATTGGAAAGAAAATGCCCCAGGGTCCTACGGAGACCTTCTTTAGTGAGGATCTACTGTCACCTGTGACCTACTTCTCTGATCATTCAACAGCATCGGAATCGTCCTTCTACGATTATCTGTTGGTGAACCCCAGAGAGGGCACTTCCAACATCCACAAGGAAATCTTTGAGACTTTCACCAGTGGAGGACCTGATACGGTGAGGACTGAGAGCTTGAGAAACGTTGTACCCGGTTATGCTTTGCTTTCCAACATCTCCAGTGATCTATACAGAGGATTCCACAAGGACACAAAGAGATCTGTTTTGGTTAAGTACGTTTCGTATATCTCAGCAGGTTCCATTTCCCGTTTCTTTAACGAATGGTATACCTTATCTGGGTTCAACTGCAGAGGTCCAGATGGTAAGTCACCCCATGATGGACGTCCTCCAGCTTTGCCATTAGGTATCCCCGGTGTACTCTATCCCGTTGATTTCGTTTCAATAGAGAACAATGGAGGTTATGCACTCATATACAATGACATCCTCAACTTGAGAAGCTTCAACGAAGTGTTTGTTATGGGATGTGTTAAAGATCAAAAACGTCTCTTATCAACATTAATATCCTGTACAGAGACGTTGAAAACGGTACATTCACATAGAATAACTCACAATGGATTGACATCTTCAAATATCCTTATCAATGACGCCGAGGAGGTGTACTTGACTGGGTGGGATTTCTGCTTTTCATTCTACTCTGAAGACTGTACAAGAGGTTATCGTACTCTGAATAAAAGATACCTCCTTGACTGGCTACCATTCATGGCTCCAGAGGCATCCGGAGAAACAAACTGCTTTGCAGATCACAGATCAGATTTCTATTCATTAGGTGTTATTATGTATCAATTATTCACCTCACAATTGCCCTTCATCGCTACAGATGCTCGTGAACTCATTAACAAACATATACACCCGGAAGAACAACCACGTCCATTATCAGACTTTGATATTGGTTTCCCATTAAGTGACATAATCATGAAACTGTTATCCAAAAGACAATCTAATCGTTACCCATCTTGTGATTTTTTATTGGATGATTTGAAGTATGCACTGACGGGGAAGAAAACGACTTTGGAGGACCTCCGTGATAGGAAACTTGATATTTCATTCTTACCAAGAGAAATATATGGCCGTCAAAGGGAAATGCAAAGACTAGAGTCTATTTACAACTCTGTGGGGAATGGTGTACATATCTTGTTGATTAAAGGTACAGCGGGTGCAGGTAAGACAAGACTTGTTAACGAATTAAGAAGTCGTGTTGTTGCAGGAAATCACTTTTTCGCAACTTGGAAGTGTAATACCAAAACTACAGGGTTTGCATCCTTTATTTCTATTTTGAACAATGTGCTTCATCAAATAGCTGCAAGTTCAGAAGTTGAGATAGTTGAGGCCCGTGAATCCATTATTAAAGTGGTGGGATCATCAGATTTGACACCACTATTTGTTCATTTACCAGAGTTGAAAGACATACTGGGCCCAAACTATTCTAAGATTGTCCAATATGAGAAACTTAGTGCCAATGACTTCAAGATAAAGCCAGAACTCAACTTTAGAAGGCTTTTGAAATCTCTTTTCATTGCTCTGGGCAACAAATATCCACTCACAATCTTCTTTGATGACTTCCAATGGTCTTCGCTTTTTGATATTGAACTCTTGAATGAAATAAGAACCGAGATATTGAAAGAGCAACACAAATCATGCATTGTTGTGCTTGCAACGTTTGATAGCTCGGACGAGAAGCAACTGAAACAGTTCCAAAAGACTCTCAATTCGGATTATTTGGAAATGGACGTTGGTTCTGTTCGCCCGAAACAGTTCTTCAATTTCATTCAAGGTACTTTTGGACCCAAACTTAACGTGCTGTCAGTGCAGGAGAATTATCCGCAGTTCTTCAATCTTTCTCGACAGGATTTAACAGAGGTTTGTGCTGCACTGTACGACCGTGTCGAAGGTAACACATTAATGTCAGTACATCTTCTTGAGCAGATGATGATAGACAATACTACTAAATTTTTGGTTGATGCACCGGGATCCAAATGGGACTTTGATCTTGACACAATACGCTCATTGCCTGACAACATATATGATCTTTATGAAATGAGATTCCAACAATTTTTCAACCAGGAGGAACTCTCATTGCTAAAATATGCCGCTTGCATCTATGATAACACCATGTTCTCACTTGAAAACCTTGCTGTTGCATCACAGAAACCTGTTAATACTGTGTTTTCTGTGATCTGCAAGGGCTTGGAGAGTTGGCTTATTCGTCCACTGAACATCTTTTACAAGTTCCCATTTCACCTGCTGAAAAGCGAACTACCTATTCCAATTGAGGATAAAGATTTGAAAGACCTATCATCTTTAACCTTATTCTCTTTGTGCCACGAATCCCTTTACATGTACCTTATTGAGAAGACTATGGACGAGGAGGAGCGTGCAGAGCTTCACAAGACAATTGGATTGCGATTCTATCACGCTTGTAAGAATGTTACTTCTGATACAGTTTCTTGCATGGAGATTGCAAACCATTTTTCAAAGTCGTATACCGCCGTGAATACCCAAGAAGAAATGACTATATATATTGAGATTTTGTCAAAGGCCCAGCATTTCTGCTATAAGATGTATGATTTTGCCCCAGCTTTGAAGTTCTTAAAAATATCGAGGGAGCTTCTGGGAAAGAAGAGTCAAACACAGGAAGAAGCTAATTTCTTTGCCATTGATTATGAAATTACCGAATGTATGCTGAAAACACAAGATGTGCAGAGAGTCATCAGTTTCATTGACTCTCATGGGCCATCCTTCCGTGAGCATCCAAAGGTTGTACTTATTTACCTCCAGGCTTTTTCAATCGAGAATAGAGCAGAAGAGTGTATCGAACTGGCTACAACATGTTTAAATAAACATGGGATTCCATTTGAGTTTGAGAGGGATACATTTGAGTCACAGAGGCAGAAACTTGTCGAACAGTTGCCTAAATCAGTTGCTGATCACCGAAGGATAATCCGTGATAAAGGACCACCAGAAGAGAGTAAAGAGGTGTTACAGGAGATTATGGCAGAACTCGTGGTTCTGGCAGCGTACAAGGGTGATCTTCCTCTGGGTGATCTTATTGGCCATTATATTATCGTTGACTGCCTTCGTCATGGTGCATCAGGCTTTGGAGCAGTTGGATACGTTTGTCTTTCTGTTGTAAGTATCAAAGAATCAATGACCGTTGCAAAAGAGCTTTCACAATTTGCCTTCCATCTTTTGAAGACTTCCAAAACTGTAACACTGGAATTCTCTAATAAGGTCTTTTACATTTACGTATTTTCTGCTGGAGTATATCTAGAACCAGTGCAGGAGCTTTTGAAGTTCTACAAGACTTACTCTTCCAAATCATCCCATATGACATCAACATGGTCGATAAATTTCATCATGCGTGCTGCCATACAGCCAACTTTGGAGTATTTGTCGGGTATGAATCTGAATCTTGTGTATAACACGCTTCTCCAAACTGTGAGAAAGATCGATCTTGAGAACTCCACAAACAGAGCCTGGTACAATACAACGGTCACATTTCTCAGAAATATGCTGAAATTGCCCTATGATGAGCAATATGATGTGGTTAAGGACTCTGAATTTTCAACTGACAAGGCTGGTTTCTTCTTCAAATGTTTCTACTACAGTACTCTTAGATGGATTGGAACACCACGTTTAACAGATTACATTTCAACAGAAAAGCTGGACGAAGAGATTGACAGTATAATGGAGATAATCCCGTTTAACATTTTCGGTGCTCTTTTCCTCACAAGGAAGACGTATGAGACTGCGGATGATCACCATACTTCTCTTCGCCGCAAAATAGAGATTCTGACGAATCAGATGGAGTTTTTGCGTGAATGCAAGGCTAATTCACCAGCACTTTTTGAGGCAAAGTACTTACTTCATAAAGCTGAGTTACTGAAGCTTGATGATTCCCCTGGCTTAACGATCTTAGATGCTTATGAGGATGCCATAGAAATTGCTAAGACATACAGCATGACACTTGACACTGGTTCTTTCCATGAACGTTGCGCTCGATGGTTGTACAGGGGTGGAGGATCGGATAAAAGAGCAAAAAAACATCTTCAAGAAGCCGCTAGCTATTATCAGGCTGCTGGTTATACAAGCCGTGTTGCATACTTGAAGCAGAGTTTTCCAGAGGATTTCCAAAACTTTCAGCCAGAGGCTCCAACTTCCAGGTCCAGAGAGTCATCCGACACAACAGCAATGTATCCCATGAACTACTTCATCTCCTCAATATTGAGCAGAGAAGGGGCAACCGATACTCTCGACTCAGAGCAAGAGAGCAGAGACTTCTTTACGGCTTTGAAAGCCACACTTTCAGTCTCCGAGAGTATTAACACTGATGCCATTATTGAAAATCTCGTGAAAGAAACCGTATCAATGACTCATGCTGATTATGCAGTGGTATCTCTGAGAGATGATATTGGTACGATTCAGCATAAGGCCGTGGGTGGGCCGTCGTTCTTCAACCACCTTGAATCTGATGACAGCGAGAAGCTCAGTCTTCCAAGACGGATAATAAGGCACTGTATTGAGACTGGCAAAACAGTAGAGTTATCATCTGAGTTCAGCCACCAGTTCAACTCCCTTATTGAGTCCGATGAGTACTTTGTCAAAAGCATCCCATTATCTTTTGCCTGCTTACCAATTAAGAGTGACATTGAAACAATAGGAGCATTGTACTTGGAGAACAGTGATATTCCCCGTTTATTCACCCAAAAGAAGATAAAATTCAGTGAACTGTTGTCAACCCAAGCTGCATTTGCATTGGACAAGGCTAGATTATATCACAGAACTATGTTGGCTAAGAAAGCTGCTGAAGATGCAACAGAAGAAAAGGCAACTTTCCTTGCTAACATGTCCCATGAAATCAGGACTCCATTTAATTCTCTGTTCGCTTGTGCTGGTTTCCTGCTCGACACCAGACTAGATCCCTTACAATTAGAGTATGTTCAAACTGTTCAATCTTCTGCTCAAGTTACATTGAACATTATTGATGCAATATTGACCTTTTCGAAGATTGAGCATGGCTCAATTAAGTTGGAGTCTGAGTGGTTCTCTCTGACCGAGTGCATTGAGAGTGCCTTGCAGCTGAATGCAGAACAAGCTTCATTAAAGAACATCGAGCTTGCCTACTTCAACAAGTGCGGTAATATTGACAAGGTCAAAGGTGATATGACAAGGTTTAAACAGATTGTGATCAACGTTTTGGGAAACTCAGTGAAATTTACTCAAGAAGGATCCATTGTTGTCAAGTCGTACGTCAGAAAACTTTCTTCCGGAGATCTTTATGAATTTACAATCAGTATAGAGGACACGGGAATTGGAATTCCAAGGGACTCACAGTCCAAAGTATTTGGTGCTTTCAGTCAAGTTGATGGATCTTCTAGGAGGGTATATGGCGGCTCTGGCCTTGGACTTGCCATTTCCAAAAAGCTAATGGATCTGATGGGAGGATCGATTCAGTTTGAAAGCAAGGAAGGTGAAGGTACCACTTTCTATCTATCTTTCAATTCCGTTTCCAGTGCACCTGAGCCTGAGTTCAAGACCCCAAAAGACTCCAAAATATTAATCATAGCTGATGAGAGTCACAACTCTCTTTCGCTAAAGGAGTTTGCGGAGGCTGGTACCGATTGTTATGTGAAAATCACTTCAGACTTTGAGAAGCTTGAAACACTTCACGATTATCTATTGGTTTTCCTATCTCCTAGATATTATGACAAGCTTTCGGATACAGTGATAGATACGGTGGCTAGCAACAGGATTGTCCTGATAAGTGCTTATGGTAAGATCAGCAAAAACACCTTGAGGAAGAATCATCCAGTCTTACTCCTGCCCTTTTCGACTTCAAAATTCTGGAGCCTAGTAAAGGGTGCCCTTAAACCTTTGACAACAGACCACATTGGGACTACCTCTGGCAAAGTACTAGCCGAAGACCTCCCGTTGAAGATATTGGTGGTTGAAGATAACATGGTGAATACCAAAGTTGCACTTTTACACCTAAGGAAACTTGGTTATATTGCCGATGCAGCTGTTGATGGAGTTGAAGCCTTAGAGAAATGTACAGAACGTATAGAAAGAACTGGCTCCAACTATGATCTTATCTTGATGGATATACAGATGCCTAGAAAAGATGGTATTGAAGCTTCTAAAGATTTGAGAAAGAAATATGCTGATTCTCCATTGATGCCAGTGATTGTTGCATTAACTGCGAATGTTGAAACTGAGGATAGAGATCGTTGCATATCATGTGGTATGACTGATTTCATATCAAAGCCAATCCGTCCTGCACTTCTTGAAAAGGTTATTAGAGACTGCGGAAAACTTATCACCAAAAGGATGACCCCCTGATGTTCCAGGCTTATGAATATAAGAGCTCTTTACTTTAGACTATTATAACGAGTCATCAAGTGCTTGGTAGATCTACCAGTTATATTATCTACTGAATATTCAAATCTACAGAGATGATAGTCGCCAGCATTATGTATAGCATATGTTCCAATTTCCAATATTATAGATACCCTCCTTCAAATAGATCAAAAAAAAAATACCCTGTTAAAATAACCCAAATATGTATGTATGTATGTGTGTCTGTTCATTATCATTTCCTGTCATTAGCTAAATATCAGCTGCTGCTTACCTTACATGTGTACGGCATGCACTGGGCAATCTCCTGGACCTTTACGTTTAAACCAGGCCTTAATACATTTGTAATGAAAGACGCAAAGACATTCTAATCTTCCAACTTTGTCACCAGGGTTCAGGTCTTCCAAACAGATAACGCATTCTTCGAAATGTGGGAGAGCTTTTTCACCTTGTGTTGGTGTGTTTCCAGATGCATTAGATGTCTCTGAGCATGAGACAACGACTTTCTGGTTAGTATCAGGGAACGGAACGTAGTAAACCAACATTCTGTTACTCGTGCCTCTTGGATGTTCAGGAGATCCACTAAATTCTGCGTCAATAAGGCAGGTATTGATATGATCCTCTCTCTCCTGTTCCTCCTTGCCTCTTAATAACACACCACAAACCGGGCACCTATCCTGCTCCGAATCGGTGTCAACATCATCGTCTAGGGCCATTGTCTGTTGTTCCGAGTTATCCTTTCTCTGTCGTGCTGGTACCTCCATTGGGCAAGTGCCATTTGAAGATGATGCAACCTCGTCTTGGTGACCTGTCTGCACTCTCATGATAAGTCCATCGGCATCTCTAGTAAACACTCCAGAGAGTAACAGAATAGCTACACACCCATCACATGTTCTATGTGGAATGAACTCTGGTTCCGGGAATATGGCATTTGGAGGCACAACAATGGTAGCTCGTGGCTCATAGAGAGCGTGAGTTTGGGAACAATCACCACACACAACTCGACCACACCGACGACAGTGGTGTCTGCGATGGAAGAAAGTGAATTTTGTATAGCAGTGAAAGCACTCTGAGACGGCATCGTCTTCTTGCCACACTGGGGCATTCTCAGCTCGTTCTTCCATGTTATCAGGATACGAAGGGATGAACCTGTTATATATGCTCTCTGCCCCCTCAAAAAAAAAACCTCCCCCTTTTTTCAGTGAAAAGTAAACCTTTCTAGGTGGAAGAAGTGGTAAGTGGTTAAGTCTCTGTATTAAAAGACCTCAAGAGGATGTCTCAACACTGCGAGGACGGTGGAGATGTTTCTTTTTTCCCCCCTCCCCCTTTGATAGGAACTTTTGACTTGGTTGTGTCACGACTGATAAAGCCGTGTGCTGATTTCCGAGGGTAAAGCGTCACGTGACAATAATGAACGATTACTGAGAGAATAATAAATAGTTTGATTCTTGGTTGAAGCATTTGGTGGTATAATATTTCTTCGAATAATGAAATAAGTGGTTGGAACGGATTGTAACTTGTAGAAGTTCTATGTTTAATTAGTATGACCTGATTCGTGGTTTTCCAGTATCCTCGGAACTGATTTCTTGTACTACCATAGTTAATTTCTTTAATTTTAATATAATATTACTAAATTTGTGTATTCGTAAACATCGTTTTTATCTAGGGGATACGTTAAAAATTAACGTTCTTCACGATCATCATCGTCTCTAGATTTCTTCTTTCCCTTTCTTGGTCTATTTTCTTGGAATTCTTTAGTCTCTCTGATAGCTTGAGCTAATACTTTATCCACTGTTGGATGAAGGGTCTGAATAGCTTGTCTATCTGGGACTTCCTTTTGTAATTTTTGATCAATAGCAGCCTCAATTCTAAGGAATAATTCCAAATCGTATTGAGTCACCAAAGAGATCGATTTACCAGATCTTCCAGCACGAGCAGTACGACCAACTCTATGGATATAAGCTTTTGAATCAGTTGGAATATCATAGTTAACAACCAAATCAACAGATGGGATATCTAAACCTCTTGCTGCGACATCAGTAGCAACCAAGATACTTCTTTGACCAGATTTAAACTTATTTAAAGCTCCTAATCTTTGTGCTTGTGTTAATTGACCATGTAATGGGATAGCTGGCATATTGAGCATACGACATAATAATGCAGTTCTTTGAGCATGAGCACAAGTTCTTGTGAAAATGATAGTTGATTTACCAATGTTTTCATTCAAAACGTGTACCAAAAAGGTATTTTTATAACCATTTGGAACAACCATAAGTTTTTGAATGAGTCCATCAACGGTTGAGTATCTATCAGATACAGAGACTCTAACTGGGTTTGTTAAAGAAGCTCTTTGTAATTTTTCAATCTTAGAAGTCATTGTAGCAGAGAATAAATACGTTGTTCTCTCTCTTGGAATGATATTCAAGATTTTATCCAAGACTGGACCAAATTCCATATCCAATAATCTATCAGCTTCATCCATAACCAAGAACTTCAAAGCTCTTAATGAGAAACCTTTAGTCTTCTCCAAATGATCTAGCAAACGACCAGGTGTAGCAACGATAACATGTGGTTTTCTCATCAACATTCTTGCCTGATCCATGGAATCCATACCACCAACGATAGTAGCACATCTAAGACCCATATTAGAACCCAAGGCATCAAAAGTTTCTCTAATTTGATAAGCCAATTCTCTTGTTGGAGCCAAGACCAAACCAAAGAATGGGGTCTGGGCATCATACAAGGCTTGAAGAATTGGGATAGAGAAAGCAGCAGTTTTACCAGAACCAGTTTGAGCTAAACCGATGATATCACGACCTTGTAAGGCATATGGAATAGCTTCAGCTTGAATAGGAGTTGGTTTAGAGAATTTCAATGCATTACAAGCCTCTAAAAGTTCAGGAATGAGATCTAAATCAGCAAATGAGTTAATAGTTTTCTTCTCATCTTCCTCTTCCTCTTTCTCTTTCTCTTTCTCTTCGTCATCGGATTTATTACCCTCTTCCGGAGATGGCAACGCCTGCTCGAGAGCACGTTTCTTAAGCTTCTTAGCTAATTCAATAGCAGATTCGTTCTTAACCTTCTTAACGACTTTATACATTTCTCAATGAATTTCTTCCCTTTGCCTAATTGAGTAACACTCAGTGGGGTTTGGCATAAATTTGCGTTATAAATTTTCGTTTATGTGAAATAAAATTTCAGTGGTGTTTGGATGTCATCGCACTATGAAAATTTTAAAAATTTCGCTTTCTCTTCTCTTTTTGGCATAGAAAGAAGAAATTTATACAAAGGAACACCAAAATGGCTAAAAGAAAAGTGAGTTATACCAAAAGGTTGATGAGAATGACGTATTAACATGAAAAAACAAAACAGTCCAAAAGAAGAACCCATGTTAAGACCAACGAGGAAGAGGCCAAAGTTCCTCGTTCTATGGTGCTTAGATTGGGATCAAACATGAAGAACCATTCATTATCTCAATTGGTCAAAGATATGCGTAATGTTATGCAACCGCACACTGCAATTAGATTGAAAGAGAGGAAATCAAACAAACTGAGAGATTTCACAGTGATGGCTGGTCCTCTTAACGTTTCACATTTGATGGTTTTCTCTCAATCAGATGCTGGAAAGACACAGTTAAGAATCGCAAGAATGTCAAGAGGTCCAACAATTTCTTTTAAAGTTGAGAATTATTCCTTATGCAAAGATGTTAGAAAGATACTTAGACGTCCAAAATCCATCACAAAGGAATCAAAAGAGTATTTAAATCCACCTTTATTAGTATTGAATGGATTTACAAACCCGGCAAATGCTGAACCACATGAAAAATTGATCATAACAACTTTCCAAAATATGTTCCCTCCAATTCAACCACATCTTATAAAGTTAAATTCTGTTAAGAGAGTGTTAATGATCCATAAGGATCAAGAGACTGGATCAATTGATTTACGTCATTTCACCATTGAGACGAAATCTGTTGATGGATCTAAGAATATTAAGAAACTTATAAATGCAAAGACAACGAATAAGAAATTACCAAATTTAAGTCGTGCAAATGACGTTTCTGAATTATTAACTGATCCTTATTCAATTGGTGGATTCACATCTGATTCTGAACTTGAAGAAGATAGTATTGTGGATGTTAAAGATGAAACATTACCAACTAAGAAAACCGATGAAGAAGTCAGTAATGTTAAGAAGAAAGCTATTAAACTTACAGAGATTGGTCCAAGATTGAAACTACAGTTAACTAAGATCGAAGATGGTATTGCATCTGGTAAAGTTCTTTATCATAAGGATATTAAGAAGACTAAGAAGGAAATGGCCGAACTTGAAAAGAAGCATGCTGCAAAGCAGAAAATCAAAGATGATAGAAAGAAGGAACAAGCTGATAATATTGCAAAGAAGAAAGCTAAGAATGATGCTAAGAAGGAACGTCGTAAAGCTCGTCAAGAAGAAAGAGAGAAAAGATTGGCAAATGGTGAATCTTTATCTGATGATGAAGGAAATGATGGTAGTGATGAAGAGGATGATGATATCCCAGAAGATTTGGATAGTGATTTATATAGTGATTTGGATGAAGCAATGTCTGATTCCGAGTAATATTTACCTTTATAATCCACTTTAATCTATCTTTGATATATATAAAAAAAAAACACCTGTAAAATTTCATATAAGACATTCTGCATTTTATAAAGCTGGAATATCTGACTTATCTGAAAGTTGTAGGGGCAAAAGAATAACCCATAATTCTTCAGTTCCACCAAGACTTCTGTATATACTACAGCTTAAGGCAATCTGCCAATACCTCTTCGTTCAATTCACTAAACCATTGATTTACCACCGAATATTGAGAACGATAAATTGCTTATTACGGATGGATAAAAGAACAAGCATAAAATCATACATTGCAGATGACAATTTCCTCTCTGCTCCCTTCGACAGCTCGAGCAAGTGCGCATATCAAAGGAGACACACAATGTGGCGGAGAAGCGGCGATATCGAACTGTGCGCATACCAAAAAATCACGTGCATAATTTCGCGAATTCGAACTCGCACGCTTCACTAGACGGACACCTGAACATCTCTATTGTTCTTCCGCGAAAAATTCCTGATTGGGTCATCTCCGCCAACGGTTTTTTAACGCGTGGTATCGCCGAGCGGGCGATGAGCTGACTCTGGAACAATATAAAAAAAATTTGTCACAAAATGGTCCCTTCTTCGGTCTTTTATATTTTTGCTGAAACTCGTCTTCAAAACCCCGTCTTTACCCCCAGTCAACCGTGTTTGTCAAATACAGCTGTTTCTTTTGCTTATATATAAACAAAGTCAGCTTCTGGTCCATCACTTCGTCTTTCCCTTTCCCTCACAAACACTAAAGACCCCCCACTCCCCTTCGGTTTTCAACGCGTTTCATTGAACTGCATAGTACGCGTATACTCCAATACTTTCAATCAATCTCAAATCCTATAAAAATGTCAGCTGCTGAAATCGTCAAGTTCCAAGTGAACCGTGTTATTCACAAGTTCACTACTAAAGATGGTCTTCTCGGTGATTACAACTATCGTTACCTTTTCACTCCAAGAGTCCCATTCTTGAACCGTCAAAGAATCACACAACCGTTTTTCGGTTTGAACGATGAAATGCCAGTTGTTCTTGGTTTCATCTTGGGTCTTCAACATGCTCTTGCTATGCTTGCTGGTGTTATGACTCCACCTTTGCTCATCGCAAGTGCATTGAATGCTACTACTGAACAACAGAACTATTTGGTCTCCACATCCTTGATTGTCTCTGCATTGCTTTCTCTTATCCAGATTACAAGATTCCACATTTACAAAACTCCATATTACATTGGTTCAGGTATGCTCTCTGTCGTGGGTACCTCTTTTGGTGTTATTGTCGTTGTTCAAAAAGTGTTCCCAATCATGTACAGCAATGGTTACTGTCCAATTGATACCGATGGTACTCAATTGCCTTGTCCAAAGGGATACGGTGCTATTCTTGGTACCTCATGTGTTTGTTCTCTCTTGGAAATTGGTATGTCCTTTATCCCACCAAGATTCTTGAAGAAACTCTTCCCTGCCACAGTTACTGGTACCGTTGTGCTTCTCATGGGTGTTTCCCTCGTGCAATCCGGTTTCACTGACGTTATCGGTGGTTCTTGTACGGATGATATTTGTCCATATCCAGGTGCCCCACATGCATTGCCATTGGGATCACCACAGTTGATTGGTTTGGCTTTCTTGGTTTACGTTTCAATTATAATCTTTGAAAAATGGGGTGCTCCAATTATGAAATCTTGTTCTGTTATTTTGGGTCTTTTGATTGGTTGTATTGTTGCTGCCGCTTGTGGTTACTTTGATAGCTCCGGTATTGATTCCGCTCCAGTTGCATCATTCATTTGGGTTGAGACATTCCCATTGTCTGTCTATGGCCCAGCTGTTCTTCCAATGCTGATCGTGTACGTTGTTCTCTGTGTGGAGACTATTGGTGACTTGACTGCCACCTCAGAAGTCTCTAGATTAGAGGTTGAAGGTCCAGCATATGAGTCTAGAATCCAAGGTGGTGTGCTTGCTGATGGATTTAATGGTCTTATCGCTGGTCTTTGTACTATCACTCCAATGTCAACTTTCGCTCAGAACAACGGTGTTATCTCAATTACCAAATGTGCCAACAGAGTCTCTGGTTACTGGTGTTGTTTCATTCTCTTGATGATGGGTATCTTCTCTAAGTTCTCTGCTGCATTGACTGCAATCCCAACCCCTGTGTTTGGTGGTATGACCTCTTTCCTTTTCACTTCTGTCGCTGTTTCAGGATTGAAGATTATTTCCACCTGTAACTTCACCAGAAGAGACCGTTTCGTCCTTACTGCTGCTTTATTGCCAGGCCTCGGTGCCATTTTGGTTCCAACTTGGTTCAGTAACGTGTTTTCATACTCTGGTGATAATGATGCTCTTAAGGGTTTCCTTGATGCCATTGTTGTCATTATGGAGTCTTCTTACGCCCTTGGTGGTATTGTTGCTACCGTGTTGAACTTGATGCTTCCAGAGATGGGTGATGATGAAGATGATATTCCAGATGACAAGATCTCCGAGGACCTGGATGAGGTGCACATGGATGACTATGTTCCACAGTATGATGATGCTGATAAGATTTACGATCAGACCAAGAAGGATAAGACCATCTCCACCGAAACATCTGCTACCGCAGCAACTTCTTCTAATTGATTGACGGTTAGGCATATTGTAATTATATGTATTGATTTATAAACAGTTTTGGTTTGAATAAAAATGTCGTAGCGGCGTTGACTATAAACTTATTGTATCAATCGGTGGGATTCCAATCCCATAAACTATAAAGACATTAGATGGCTACGCAGGTTCCTATAGATACAATTTCATTTGTTATAGCTGGTATTATGGCGAAATCATTCATAGCTTTTTCATCATAAGTTTAATCCTCTTAGGATCAACGTTAAAATCCGAAATGGTAGGGGATGACCTCCTGCTATTACCAGGACTTGGTGACCCTAGTACCGAAGTTCGATTGGCACTAGTGCTAGCAGGTCTTTCAAGAAGATTTTTGATGGTCATTGATGCCTTAATAGTTTTGTCGTATTCTCCTTTACGGGAAATATCTGTCAGTTCTCTCATACGAGAAACTTCGGTGATCAATGGAATATTTCTAGGAGCTGGAACTGGTGATCTGTTGGCTGGGATAAGAATAGGTAGTGTACCGTGTCTTGGGGAAGAGACAGGTGAAGCTCTTGAATGTGATGTTGAATCAACAGCAGCAGTCTTTTCGAGAACTTGAGTTGGTGCATCCGATGCACGTTGCTCAGAGACAGGCTCATGATTTGACATTGGTGTTGGAGAGTTCTGACTTGGATTCTGGGGACCGCTCAATGTGCCTCGAGTTTGCTCTTCTTTTTCTTCATCAGATGATAAAATTTCAATGGGCTGTATATGATCGGATGCCATAGATGCACCAATGACTCTCCGTGGATTATTTTGAGCAATAGTAGCGGAGTCTTCAATTGGTGTTGAGTGGGCCAGAGGTAGAGTACTAGACTGACTTAAGTCTGACCGGTGTGGATCCTCGGACTTTTGGAGCTGGGCTATTACTCGCTCAATATCTGCAAATCTTGATTTCATCTCTTTTACCTCCGTTCTTAGTCCATCATTTACTTCAAGCTGCTGGGCTAACTGTAATGAGAGCTGCTTCTCCTTTCGATGAGTTTCCATAGTGCCCTTTCTCAAAATCTCATTTTGTGAAGCTAGTGCTCTTATCTGTTTTTTCAACCATTCCAATTCCAACTTTACTTTACCGGGTGGCATTTGGAATAGAGTATCATCAACTTGTTGCTCAATCTTCGAAACTCTCTTCTTAAGAGGATTGAAATCAAGCTGCTCAGAAAACGAAGCAAACTCACGTTGTAACTTATGTCCTGATCTGATCGATTCTTCAAGTCTTTTGCTTAAAGAAGATTGGAGAACCTTGTTGTTATTGCTTGAATCAATAGCCACCTTTGCAATTTTCTTGAGGTCCTCACTAAACCTATGCAACATCGTTCGGTATTCAATAAGCTTGGTATCAACTCTTTTGTTCGTGTATTCTTTTAATTGAATGAGACCATTATGTAGCTCACTGAAATTCTCCTCCATTGTGCTTAAAATACCAAATTTATCATCAGCGATAGCGGTTTTGTCTTGCAAGGCATTAACTCTGCGGTCCACGTATTCAAACAATAGCTTTACATCTGACTTGTGTCCATTGAGCTCATTTTCAAATCTAGGATATAGTTTCTGCACTGAATGCCATGTTTCCTGTATATCAGAACGTAGTTTGGAAATTCCTTTAATTGCCTCACTTGCATTAGAATTGACAGCAGAGACAGCTTTCTGATTCTCTTCCAGTTCCTGAACTTTTGATAGATTAAGTTTTAGCGTTTCAAGAATTCGATCTGAAACTTCTTTGAGAGCATCAGTGGAATGATCTGATTTGGAACTCAATCCATTTACTAGAGCAGAGAGTTCATTTCTCATTTCTTGATTAGGTAGTTGACTCATGAATTGCTCCAGAAGGTCGTTCAAAGATTCTTGTGAAGATTTAGATGGGGCAGCCAAAGATGATGGTGTGATTTCCACTGATGAGTTGATCAGAGAACTTTGTGTAGCTTCAATTTCAATCCGTGAAGGGAGAGACACAGCTCGCGTAGCTGGGTGTTGACTTGAGGTTGCTCTTGGTTGTTGTTCTTGAGAGTGTGACTCTTCAATTGCCAAGGTACGTGATATTGTATCATCATCTTGTGTAGTTTGTTGTTCTTGGTTTATAACTTCACTACTAATCTTGATTCCATGAGATTCAACAGAGGAAGATGCACTGGCAGGTTGAGGTTGAGCATCTGTCATCTCAGTATCTTCACCCTGTTGATGATTTGGTACAGGTGTATTTCTCCTACTAACACTTTGTGAGCCAGAGACGTTGTCATAGTATACCGTTGTTATCCTCCTGATAGAATTTTTTGCATCGTTGATATCCTTAGCGGATAATTTGGTTGGTAAAGCTCTTAGAGCATTAAACACAGCTATCACCTCCTTCATTTTCTGTCCCAAAGAGTGATCCATCATCAAGTCAACTAGCATGAGCTGACGATGTATATACTGTAATGAGTCTCTCAATGTGATGAGTGCAGCGGATGTGACAAGAGATGCTTCGTTCGAGTTGTTGACATAATCGAGATGTGATAAGAGTAGCCATTGAAGGTATCCAAACGCCTTATTTGGTGACAGCTCAATATCCGTAATGTGGTTATAAACAGCCTGGTAGCTTGCCATATCAACGAGCACGTGTGCTTCAACCTCCTTGAGCGGTATATCCCCCACTGAACATTCTAGCCTACGCAGTATCTTCGTGACACGCCGATGAATAGGCGAGGACCCAGAGAAATCCGTATAGAGCGGCTCGTGTACAATTGGCATAAAATTCATCTTTTACCCACCGCTGAGAGATTCCAGTTGTTTGCCAGTGAGTTTTCCCCTTTGGTCTTCTGAGCCGCCCTCCTTTGGTCTGGTTGATGGGGGGGGGTTGTTTGATGGGGTTTGTTTGTGTTGATCTCGCGAAAGAAATTAAAATTGAGCACAACTTTCTCTTTCTCTCGGTCTATGACAGAGATACAAAGCACATACACAATGGCTTCTTATAGTTATAATGACACGTGAGTGTTCTTAGTTCCCATTCATCAGCATCATACTAACATATAACAGTGTTTACATCCGGAACATCAACGAAAAAGTATCCGTTCACACGGTAAAGGCCAAGTTGATAGAGATATGTCAACCATTTGCACCTGTATTAAGTGTAACTGCTCATAAAAATGTAAAGATGAGGGGACAAGCGTTTGTGGCATTTGAAGATGAAGATAAAGCTAATAAGGCAATTGCTGCACTCGATGGTAAAGAGTTGTTTCAAAAGAAGATACATGCAGAGTTAGCGAAGAGTAGTTCTAATAGTACAGTACAAAGGAACTTGAACGATGCAGAATATCAAGAATATTTGAGCAAAAGATCAGAGTATAAGAAAGAACAGGATGCAAAGAAACAGAAGGAGCAAACGACTAAACCTATCACAGTTAATTTGGATAACACACCACCAAACAAAACGCTACTTCTTCAAGACTTACCAAAGGACATCACACAAGAAGAACTCATCAAAGTGTTCTCCACGTATAAAGGATTTGTGGAGATTAGACTTGTTGCTGTTAGACGAGTGGCGTTTGTGGAGTTCAAGACGGATAGAGATGCCATTCCAGCTAAGGAGGATAATAAGGGATTAACACTAAGAGATCATAAAATCAGTGTTAACTTTGCAAAGAAGTGATGAGAACTACATTAATGCCAAAAAAAAAACACACACATATACATCTATTGTACCATTCCAACGTTATAATCATTACCGTAGAAACAGTTCTTGTTTTTTTTTTTTCTTTATATATATATATATACAGACTCTTGTACCCAAAGAAGAAAGAAGAGAAACAACACAAATTACACAGAAACCCAATTTATTTACCCAAAAGAACAGTTCTCAAACCGGTCATGAGGTTCTCATTACCTTCACCAGCAATCTCGGCAAGTAATCTTTCATAATAACCCGGGTTTCCTTGTGGCTTCAAGAGCTTATCCGTTGGATAGTAGTAATCTCTGTATATGTTACTCTGAAGAGTCTTCAAGGATTTGATCTGTTGAAGTAAGGATTCATCTGAAAAGTTTTCATCAGACTTAACCTCAATGTCCTTGATAGTGTATGGATGCACTTGCTTGACGATCTCAGCAAGTGACTTGCCAGTGTTCTTGTCTGGATTCTTCATACCTGCCACAGGTCTAAATCTGTCCAGTTGAGCCTCTTTGAAAGATAACTCTGTGAGCTTCTCCTTTGGGAAATCTTCAAGCAATTTCACAAGCACCTTAGCGGTGTCCTTGACGACAGTAGCACTCATTTCTCCTGTATTTTATGTGTATTAATCGTGTATCTGTAATAATCAAAAGGTGATGATGTTTAATGGCATTTCAATTGGCTGGAAAATTTCCCCGAGCAGCGACAAAAAAAAAAAAAAAAAAAAAAAAAAAAAAAAAAAAAAAAAAAAAAAAAAAAAAAAAAAAAAAAAAAAAAAGAAAAAAGAAAAAAAAACCCTACGATCTTCTAAACTTATGTCTTTATTTGACACTAAAAAAACTATTTAACAAATGAATAAATCCTCTAAATTTACTCGTCATCCTCGGCCTTGGTCTCGAATGGAGTGAGGGCCTTGGTACCTTCTTCCCAAGAGACACCCTCGTAGGTGACCTCCTTAATGGCCTTGATGATGTCCTTAACGTCACCTCTAACCTGCTTTGTAGAGTCACGTTCTCTCAAAGTAACAGAACCGTCCTTAACAGAGTCAAAGTCAATGGTGATACCGAATGGAGTACCAAGTTCATCGTTTCTTGCATATCTCTTACCGATGGAAGCACCAGAATCGTCAACCTTGAATGGAATTTGCTCTTTTCTCAAAATACGAGAAATCTCCTTGGTGATTGGAGCCAACTCCTCATTGTTAGACAATGGAACCAAGAGCACCTTGGTCGGGGCAACGATTGGTGGGAAGGATAAAACACCACGCTCAGTGGACTCAGCACGGGTCCAGAATCTGTGCTCAAAGATGGCATAAATGATACGACCAATACCGAAAGATGGCTCAATAACGTTTGGAGTGTATTCACGAACGTGCTCAGTGTGAGTTCTCTGCTCAATCTGAATGAAAGATGTGTCCAACTCAACCTCACCGTCAATACCAGAAACAGTGAAAGTAACCTTACCTTCCTTGTCCAATTGCTCCTTCATCTTGATCAACTCTTCCTGACTCTGTTCAACAAGGAACTTCTCCACAATTGGAGCATCCTTTCTGAACTTTGGACCGAATTTCTTCTTCTCCAAGTCAATCTCGTATTGTGTAACAGTAATTGGCTCGTTCAATTTTTGTCTAACAACCAATTTCTCCTTGGTCTTGTTAGCGTGGACAGTCAAATCGTAAGCAGATCTGTCAGCACAACCAACACACTCAATCCAACCGTAGGAAGTGTGCAACTCAGCATCCCAACAGTCAGCAGCGTAATGGGCCATCTCGTTGGCCATGTGCTGTCTGAATCTCAAACGGTTGGCATCAACACCAATCTTGGTCAAGAACAAGTAGATTCTGGCAATGAAGTAACCCAAAGTCTCATTGTCAACCATACCAGAAGCAACAGCCTCACCAATAGTCTTCTCAACTGGGACAGTGGAACCGGCTTGCTGAACGTCCTTTGGCAAGAATCTGAGCTTGATGTCCTTAACTTCAGAGAAGTTGTCGTGCTTCTTGTTTTCTGGGTCAACGTAATGCTCAATCTCAGCCATTAAGAACTCACGGACACGGAGCAAACCGGATCTTGGAGAAATTTCGTTTCTGAAGGACTTACCAATAGCAGCAGAAGCAAATGGCATCTTCAAGTTGTTGAAATCAAGCAACTTATTGAAGTTCAAGAACTGACCCTGGGCAGTCTCTGGTCTAAGGTAACCCTTCAATTGACCGGATGGTCCAATAGCGGTCTCAAACATCAAGTTGAAGGCCATTGGAGCCTCCAATGGTTGATCTGTAACTGGGTTGTTGATGTTGTACTTGACCATCAATTCACCAAGCTCCTCACCAGAGTAACCATCGATCTTGGCCAAGACCATCTCGTACTCAGCAACGACCTCATCATCAAGCTTGACAGCCTTGATCTCTTTCACTTTCTTCTTACGCTTCTTCTTGTCAGCGTCCTCCTGAGCATCGGCATTGGCATCCTTAACGAGACCACGAGCCTCCTTGTCACCTTTAAGACGAGACTCCAAAACTTCCTCGACCAAGTGGTCAGCTCTGAAGATCTCACCAGTCTTCAAGTCTCTACACATCCAATCAGAGAACTTGTCAACGTGACCAGAAGTCTTTAACACTTCGTATGGGGTAAGCATTGTGGTATCAACTTCGAGCATGTCCTCTTCCAAGACAAAGTGCTTTCTCCACATGTCGACAATGTTGGCCTGGAAGGCACAACCTGGTGGACCATAGTCGTAAAGACCGGAGACACCTCCGTAAATCTCAAAAGAAGGAGCGAAGAAGAAACGACGCTTAAGCACGTTCTCCAAGTTCTCTCTGGAGAACTCAGCAGCCTGACCAGACATCTTTGTAGTGCGTTTTCTCTTTGTTTGGGTTGAAACTGTGCGGTTAAAACTTATATGCTTTCTAAAGGACTTCGATATGTCCAGGAGAAGGCAGATGGGGCGTGAGGAAAGCACTGTGGCAATGGTAATACTGTCAAGTGGAAAGAAACCTCTCTCAGTGTCATCGGCTGAATTTTCCACTGGACGTTTTACCCTTCGCGATTTAGCGTTGTGGGGCCCTGGCCTCTTGAAGGTGTACGTCGTTACCCGGCCGCATCTCTTAGTTGGGGGGGGGGGTTGGTTTACCGACTGATTCCTTAAAGGTGCCATCAGACAGGTACAAACAACATTTTATTTGATCATAATAAGAAAAGGGGGAAAAAATGTCTACAGAACGTCAGAAGACTGCTCTTATTACAGGTGCTTCTTCCGGTATTGGATATCAAGTTTCTAAACAATTGGCTCAAAAGGGATGGAAAGTGTACGCTGCAGCACGTCGAACAGAACTTATGGAACCATTAAAGGAGTTTGGTGTTATTCCAGTGAGATTGGACGTTTCATCCTTGGAGAGTTGTATTGAATTGAAAAACTACTTGAGTGAAGAGTTGAGTGATGGTAAATTAGATGTTTTATACAATAATGCTGGTGTTTCATGTACTGCACCAGCAATTGATGTATCAGAAGAACGTTTGGAGCAATGTATTGGAGTAAACGTTCTTGGACCTGCTAGACTCACAAGGGAATTACAAGAATTTGTGATTAATGCTAAAGGAACGATATTATTTACTGGATCATTATCAGGTTTAGTTCCTTTCCCATTCTCTGCAGTGTATTCTGCATCCAAAGCTGCAATTCATGCTTATGCTAGAGGTTTACACATTGAGATGAAAGGATTTGATGTTCGTGTAATTAATGTAATTACTGGTGGTGTTGCCACTGATATTGCAGATAAGGCACCTATTCCATCTGGATCAAAGTTTGATTGTGAAGAATTCACATCTGCATTTGATGATAGAAGAGAGATGGCTAAACGTAATCATCCAATGCCTGCTGATGAATATGCTAGAAGAGTAATCTGTGATATTGAGAGTACAAGAGACCCAATTGATGTTTATAGAGGTAAACATGCTCTTTTATTGGGCTATTTATCTTATTTCATACCGGGATGGCTTGCAGAGATTGGACTTTCACTTAAATTCAAGCTTTATCCGATCTTTAATGCATTAAGAAAGAAGTATGGTGGTGATGAAACACACATTGATTAAATGAATAAAGAATCATATTCAAATAGTAGTTATAACGTAAGACCGAGCCGAAGGCGCGCGGGGAATAAACATACTGGAAAAGTCCCGCTTCATTAATAAGCACAAAATACAGTTTAAAAAGGTCTTTTTTTCCAAGAAAGTTTTCATTTCCTTATAATTTCATACATTGTAACAGAAGGCAAAATTGTTGCTATTTGAAATCTTTGTCTCCAACTGATCTCAGCCGTATACCCCACACACATACACACAGCTCTAAGAAAACAATAATGTCTACTGATCGCAAGAAAGTTGCCCTTATCACTGGTGCATCATCTGGAATTGGGTATGCAGTTGCTAAGCAATTGGCACAAAAGGGATGGATAGTCTATGCTGGTGCTCGTCGTACTGAACTTATGGATCCATTGAAAGAGTATGGTGTTATTCCAATAACTCTTGATGTTGCATCTGTGGAAAGTTGTAATGAATTAAAGAAATTATTAACTAAGGAATTAGTTGATGGTAAATTGGATGTTTTATATAATAATGCTGGTATTTCATGTACTGCTCCTGCTATTGATATTAGTGATGAACGTGCAGAGAATGCATTTGCAATTAATTTCTTTGGTCCTGTAAGATTGGTTAGAGAATTACAAGATTTTGTTATTGCTGCAAAAGGTACTATTTTATTTACTGGTTCTATTACTGGATTAATTCCATTCCCATTTTCATCTATTTATGGTGCAACTAAAGCAGCAATTGCTCAATATTCACGTACTTTACATTTGGAAATGAAAGGATTTGATGTTCGTGTTATTAATGTGATTACTGGTGGTGTTGGTACTGATATTGCAGATAAGACACCAATAGTTGAAGATTCTAAATTTACATCTCCTGAATATGAATATTCATTCCATGAAAGAAGAGAAATGGTTAAAAGAAATACACCAATGTCATCTGATGAATATGCTAGAAGAGTTATTAAGAACATTGAAAGTTCCAAAGATCCTATTGAAGTTTATAGAGGTCAAATGGCCTCTGTTGTTGGATGGTTTATGGGTTCATTTGTTCCAGGTTGGATTGTTGAATATCTAATGATTACCAAATTTAAACTCACTCCAATCTTTAATGCTATGAAGAGGAAGTATGGTGGTGATGAGTTACATTTGGACTAAGTATGTAGAGAAAGAGGGGCTCATATACTCCAATGAGGCTGGATACTCAATGAACTCGGCTTAAAGAAGGCTTACTCTTACACTATATAATTCCAAATAGTACAAGTATTAGTATAAACATTCATAGTGTCTGTACTCTTCTATGATCTGCGCTTTAGAAAGAACTAATCAATAAGAGATAATGAATACAATGAGACGATGAGTATGTCTAAATTTAGTAATTTAATATAACCAGCCATCTGGCTGTGGTGTGGCGCGTACCGCGTTCTATATGCAGTCGTGCGTTTCCACGGTTGGCCGGGAAACTGGGCTGGCGGAGTGTGCCATCAAAACAAGAAAAAAAAACACATACAAAAACCCTTTTTCTTCCCTTCTCTTCTCTTTTGCGTATCAACAAGAAACTTACACTTAAAAGAAAGAGCATTCAACTTTTTTTGGCAAGAAATATAGCTACGTTATCACATCCCAACTGTTTTACATTCCTTTTATACTGTTGTGATATTCGTCTTGCTTCTTTCAAATTCCCTTCTCTTCAATTTAAGGTATGTTATACTCTGATCTTCTCTCTACTTTCTCTACTTTCTCTACTTTCTCTACTTTCTCTACTTTCTCTACTTTCTCTACTTTATTCATATTTATTCATAATTATTCATTCATATTGATTCATTACTCATTCATATTATATTTATATTCATATTATATTCATATTCATTCATATTATATTCATATCCCAAGTTACCCTTCCAAAACAAACGCAGATCTAAGGGATCTCCACTACACAACTTACAAAGATACATTCTATAAGACTTACAAACACCTTTTATCCATTACAAATACAATCATTTACATTTACAAATACAACTACAACTACAATTACAAATACAATTACAAGATTCCTCGACTTCGCAAAGGAAGCGGAATGTGTGACACACGTCCCAAAACGGTAATCCCTTCCAAAAGCCCCGCCTCCTGAAACCCCCCCTGCCAATTGGGAACGAATATTGCCGAATCCGGCCACCGCGTCAACAACACAGGCGCCCCCGGGTCGGAATTGGCCTGATTGGGAAGCGGCTGACGGGAGAGTTTTTTTTTTTTTTTTTTGTTTTGGCGCTGTGTTTACATTTTTCGTTAATGTCTGAGCGAAACGCGTCAGCCCCCCCTGAAAGCGGCACACAGCGACTCCTTTGGAGGGGGGGAGGCTTCTTGATGCCCTTTTGAACAGAGAGACAAAGAAAGAAAGAAAGATGGATCAATTATATTTCATGAGATTCCATAACACAGTTTTACTAACACAAATACAGTTTTATTTTATCGAATTATGAAATTCACCAATTCATTTGTCATTGCAGTTGCTGCATTTGTTGCTTCTGCTAAGGCTGAGGATTGTTCCACTACCAAGTACCATGCTCATCATCAGCATAAGCGTGCTGTTGCCGTTGAGTATGTTTACTCTACCATTACCGTTAATGGTAATGGTCAAACAATCTTACCATCAACCACTTCTTCCTCTTCAACCACCACTTTGAGTTCAACTTCTTACTCTTCAACCTCTACTTCTCTTTCCACCACCACTGCCTCTTCTACTTCCTCTACCTCTACCTCTACCTCTACCTCTACTTCTTCTTCCTCTACTTCTACTTCTACCTCCTCTACCTCCACTTCCTCTACCTCCACTTCTTCTTCTTCTTCCACTAAGAAGTCATCTTCCACTTCCACCTCTTCCACTTCCACTTCTACTTCCACCTCTTCTGGTGGTATTTATGGTGATTTGGATGATTACTCTGGTCCATATTCGACTTTCACCGATGGTGAAATCGATTGTGATGATTTCACATCTATTATTGGTCAAGGTGTTATCGCCTTGGATCATTTAGGATTTGGTGGTTATTCCGGTATTTATCATCCATCTGATACTTCTACTGGTGGTACTTGTACCGATGGTTCTTATTGTTCTTATGCTTGTCAACCAGGTATGTCTAAGACTCAATGGCCATCTGCTCAACCATCTAATGGTGTTTCTGTTGGTGGTTTGTATTGTGATAGTGGTAAATTATACAGATCTAATACTGATAATGATTATTTGTGTGAATGGGGTGTTGATACTGCTGAAGTTGTTAATGAATTATCTGAAGCTGTTGCTATTTGTCGTACCGATTATCCAGGTACTGAAAATATGGTTATTCCAACTTATGTTGAAGCCGGTTCTACTTTAACTTTAACTGTTGTTGATGAAGATACTTATTATACATGGGAAGGTGGTTCCACTTCTGCTCAATATTATGTTAATAATGCCGGTGTTTCTTGGGAAGATGGTTGTATTTGGGGTACTTCTTCAGGTACTGTTGGTAATTGGGCTCCATTGAACTTTGGTGCCGGTTCATCTGGTTCTATTTCTTACTTGTCTTTGATTCCAAATCCAAATAACTTGGATGCTGCTAATTTCAACGTTAAAATCATCGCTGCTGATGATGATTCCACAGTTAGTGGTGATTGTTACTACGTTGACGGTTCTTATTCTTCCGGTTCTTCTGGTTGTACCGCTGCTGTTAGTAAAGGTAAGGCTAAATTCGTCTTATACAACTGATTCTTTTCTGTTATCATTTGTTTATCCCCGCCCCTTTTTGTATACTATTTAAATGGAAATTTTTATCTGTAATGTACGTGTAAAGAGAGACGCGTTTGAGACGCGCGCGCCTTCCAAGCGATATGCAGCACTTCTTATACAATTCCAGCCCTCCCCCTCGGAATTTGGTTTGAGGATTTGTTTATGTTTATCTTTATATTATATTATATTGTATTGTTTATGTTTATATTTATATTGTTTACATTTGTTTATATTTACATTATATTGTTTGTATTGGTTTTGTGGGGAAACTAATAAATTTATGAAAAATTATTCACTCGCAGAGGCCAAAAAAAAAAAAAAAAGCAGTTTAAAGGTTTCAAGCTCATTCTTATATATAAAGGGAAAGGAAAGACACATAAAAGTAGGGGAGAGGGAGTTTGTGCTTTTTTCTTCATTACTATGTGCACAGAACGGGAATCAGTGCCGGAGTTGATTCCGAATCCTAGAGAATCACATAATAGAGAAGAGAAACCAAGACATAAACGTCATAAATCATGGGATTCTTCTAATGTGGGAGATGATATAAGATCAAAAGGTATTCTTGAAGAAGAAGAAGAAGAAGAAGAAGAAGAAGCAAAGAGTAAGACAACAGCTTCGGAATGGCTTGGTGATGTGATCGGTATCAAACCTGAAGACTGGCCATATTCTCAAGAATTGCTTACAGCTGCTGTTATGTTGAAATTGGAACAAGAAAAGAGTAAAAATGCATCTATGAAACTTAGTTCAGTACAGGCATCAATGGAATTGTTAAAATTGGCTGTGGAATCCAACATACCTCCTCAATTAATACCACAAATGATCTCATCTGGTGAATTATCAAGACAAATTTCCGATTCAATGAAAGAAGGTATCAAACTACCAACACAAAAAAATTTACAAACTTCAACATCAGTTTTCAAAGTGAATATACCACAACAGACTCAATTCCAATTCCATCATTGGCAAAAACCAGGTCAACCTAAAGGTGATTTTAAAGATGAAAGAAAACGTAAGAGTTCTACAGAGGATCAACAACAATTCAATACACCGACTCGTATACAACAAGTTGGATCTTCTACTCATAGACGTAATCAATCAGAGGCAAACGTCTCTCATCTTCGTTCCCTTTATGAACAACAAACTCATCGTCCTCGTCAATTCCAACAAATGCGTCCAATGCAATCTCAAATTCAACATCCTTATCAACAACAACAACCGTGGTCAGGTTCTTCATTGGGTTCTCCATATCTCCCATCAAGAGAATCCCAGCAGAACCAAATGTATTATCTATACCCTCCTCCTCCGCCTCCTCCTCCTCCTCCAAGTCAACAACAAAAGCCACAACCTACAGGATACCCACAACCTTTGCCTGGGTTCCAATTCCCAAGAAGAGATATGCCCCCAATGGCACATCCTCCACAACAGATTCAGCATCAACATCAGCTTGCATCAACTAGTGCGACGAATAGTCCAGTCAGTTCAAAGAAGGGAGATGTCAGTTTTTTGATATCAACTCCAAACAACCCACCAAAGTAAGAAAAAAATCATTTCTACAACTTATCTTCATCTGACATTCATTTCTTTTCTCTTTATATCTATATATATTTTTTGCTACGTTTGTCTATTTTGCATCAATGGTGTTTCTTTTTTTTTCTTTCGGTTTTCTATATGACGGGGTTTTCTATATATGTTCAAGGGGTTTTTGAACATCGAGGGGGGTTTCCAGTGAATAGTATTTTGCAAGGATTTATATAATGGATGGTACCCCATATCGTATTAGCTACTATATTATATCAGGAATAAATGCACATTTAATATACCCTTCTATAGACATGGAGATCATGTGTGTCTTTTTTTTAATGATAACATGCTCTATAACTCTTCAAATCAAAAAAAATAATAATAAAAAGCATTCCACATGTATCAGTAACATTAAGAAGAATATTAAATAAAAGCTAAAGCAAAATAAAAGAAACAAAACCAAACTTTAGGAATAAGAACAGTGATCAACATGAAGGAAGTAAATGGGAATATACCTGAAGACAAAGGACCCAGTCGATTTTAATGCCCAATTTTTTATATACCATCCGCCTTCCCTCTTATTTTATAACATACAGTTTAAGCAACCCCCCTCCCTTTCTCCCTCTTATATCTTCCCCTTCTCCTCCCCCCACTTTCAGTACAAACAAATTACTGGGAAGCACACTGAACACCTGGCTGACCACCTTCCTCATCATCGTCCTCGTCGTAGTTAGCTCTTCTTCTCTGTTGTTGAGAATCATGCTTAGAAGCATTATAGTCAGAAAGAATGACCTCATCAATCTCAGCATCCTTTGGAACTGTCTCTGATCTTCTAGCTGGAAGAATAGACTCAAGCTTCTTCAAGTTCTCCTCAGAAGTGAAGTTGGCCACTGGGAATTTGATGGTGAATTGAATGAACAAGTTACCGTGTCCACCAAGTTTGTGGATTGGCATACCCTTACCTTCAACGACCTTGATGTCACCTGGGGAAATGATCTCACCTGGGATGATTGTGACCTTCAAGTATTCACCACTTACGTGCTTGATGTGGAAGTCACCACCGGCAAGGGCAGTAAGGAGATCAATCTCAGCCTCATAGATCAAGTCATCACCTCTTCTCTTAAAGTCCTTGTGTGGCTTCTCATCAACAACGAAGATAACATCACCTGGAATAATATCTGGCTCTTGGTCACCTTCACCCTTGAAGACAATTCTCTGACTATCCTTCATACCTGGCTCAATGTGTACTTCGAGAATCTTTCTCTCAGATTGAGTCTTCTTACCATGACAAGATGTACAACGGTCCTTAGGATCCATAATATCACCGGAACCACCACAAGTGTCACATTGAGTTTGGAATCTCTGAATCATTGGACCCATCTGTCTTGTGACAAACTTGATACCACGACCGTTACAACCATTACACTTCTTAACGGTACCAGCCTTACCACCACGACCTTCACAAGACTTACAAAGAATGGTCTTGTTCAATGCAAGTTTAGCGGTTCTACCCTTGTACAACTCCTCCAAGGTGGCACCAATAGCGTGTTTGATGTCATTTCCTCTCTGAGGACCTCTTTGAGCACCACCGGCACCACCAAACATACCACCACCACCAAAGAACTGGGAGAACAAGTCATCAGCATTCATACCACCCATACCACCTGGGCCACCGTTCTGAAGACCTTCAAGACCGTATTGATCGTAAATTTCACGCTTCTGGGAGTCGGAAAGTACTTCATAAGCAGCAGTGATCTCTTTAAATCTATCAGCAGCCTCCTCGGAAGGGTTCTTATCTGGATGGTACTTAAGAGCAGCTTTTCTGTAACCTTTCTTAATCTCGGCTTCGGAAGCAGTGGCGGAAACGCCCAAGAGATCATAAAACTTTGTGTCTTTCACCATATTTGCTGTGATCTCGGAGTTGAAGATGTCTCTTTTTTGTCTATTCCTTTACGGTGTTGTAAATGGGGC
Source organism: Petasospora bimundalis (assembly GCA_030569745.1). Taxonomy (NCBI): domain Eukaryota; kingdom Fungi; phylum Ascomycota; class Saccharomycetes; order Phaffomycetales; family Wickerhamomycetaceae; genus Petasospora; species Petasospora bimundalis. The sequence goes on from JAJMLR010000013.1 coordinate 205,613, forward strand.
TTCTTCTTTTCTTTTGTAATGATATGAATGACAGAATCAGGTGAATCTGATAAAACAAAGGAAAACAATCTGTGGGATAAAATAGAAAAGAGCCTACAAAAATTTATCAGTGGCAAAAGCTATTAAACCGCCATCTCACTTTTTTTTCGTAACTTTTCGAACTGGGCGGAAAATTCTGGAAACATTGAAAACCCCCGTTGGGGTGTCCGGGTGTGTGCGTGCTCCATAACCGGCGGAACTCCGCGAATGTGTGCGCGCTTATTTCCTAAAATAGCGTGTGGTCTATCATATAATAAATTGTGTCTATTTAGTTACCATTTACCAGTTTCTGTTTCGTGAAGTCATGTTGAAAAGTTCATAAATCTCGTCATCATCCACAGTGATATCTTGACTAGTGGAGAAGAAGGTCTTAAAATCAAACCGATGCTCAGGTCCAACTGATGATTCTAAAGAAGAATCTGTTGTAGAGACTGTAGGTGATAATAATTGAATGCCTCTCTGATTAGGTTGATCCTCCGTTCCCGAGTTATCACTATCCTGAACAGTGTAGTTCAAAAGGAAAGAACATAGTCTTAACAAAAGAACGTGAAAGATCTTTGATAGTTTCATAAAGTTAAAAGTTGTTTGTCCGGTACGCATTAACATTAATGTATCGGACATCACTTTACTCAAACTTACAACAAGGAACCTTACACTGTTCAAATTTCCGAATTGCTCTAACAATGCTTCATCATCATCATCAATGTCCATATCATCAAAGTCTGAGATCTTGTACATATGATCTAACTCTCCGGATTCTGCCAATGACTTCAAAATATCTGCATCATGATGATCATTACCATATAAAACATGATTAACAATTAGTTGATCATCAACGTTTAACATCGCAAGAAATCTTGACGTAGCAAATAATGTCACTCTTCTTTGAGCAAATCTTAAAATTGGTGCCATTAATAACAAAGAGGTGACTGGGAAGAACTCAAAGTAATTTTTGTGATTACCGATTCTATTGAATCCAACCCACATCTCTCTGAACAAGGTCTCAATGGTCAATGTGTACTTCCAACCCAAGAGTCTGTATTTCCGACACTTTGGGGAGTCACCTTCACCTACTTGTTCCAGTCTTTTGAAAGCAATGTGATAGAATGCCAAGATGGTACTCAATACCAAATATCTCAATGCCATTCTTTGTATCATCATAGAGTATTCATTCAAGTTTTCCTTTGATAGATCTCCTAAGTCACAGATTTGGAAAAACCGTACGTCTTCATCCATTGTCTTAAATTCCTCTTTCAAAAATACTTTTAGTCGTTTAATCAAATAGTGTTCAAGGAACTCAATAAGATCGTCAACTTTACCCATATCATCTACCATATTATAGTTAAACAATACTCCGTGAACCACATGAACAGCTTCAATCAAGTGATTATAACAATAATCATATCTTCTGAAAGATGCAGGCTCGAATTTTGATATAAACCCAATGTCCATCGACTCAAATGTTTCATACAAAACCAAGGTATACCATAAAGTCTTCATCTGTCTTTTATCCTCTGCACTAGAATTTGGATAAAATCTATCCAGATCCTTGTGTAGATTTATAGTCATAGCCATACCGATCAATACACGAATGTTTAAAGTTGCTTCACAAATCTGATCCAATGAATCCATAAATCCTGCACTGGCGGTGTATTTTTCAAGTAGTGATAAACTGAAATGTAGAGAAATCAGATCCGGACCCATTGCCTGATCACCCAATCTAATAGTCTTTCCAATAATATCTATTCTCGTCACTGCTAATGCGTACTTGGCATAAAGCACATAATCCATTGTCTGAAACTCCTTTTTGGATTGTCTAAAGCAGAAAGAAGCTAGTGCTAATATCGATAACAACCATGCAATAAACACTAACCTATCCGATTGGAAAGGTAATTCAATGTTGAACTTAGCTTTCCCATTTGGTTGGAAAGTGATATATTGTGCATATTTCTTCATGAAAGATTCTTCATTCACATATGGGAAGAGAGTGTATCTGTTGCTGTTCTGTTTGAAAAATATTTCCAATGAAGATTCACAAGCAACTCTTGAAGGGAAATTTGCCTCAATGTCATTTATAAGATTCCTTATGGAATGATCACCATCAACGGTTGTCATTCCAACCATAGCAGCTTTACACTGTTCATTAAAAGTGTTCACTATTATCTCCTTTTCTGGGTTTTTACATTTCTCAGTGACACGACGTTCGTATGTGACTTTCTCTCTCATGATAACCTTATGAATCTGTTGTAATAGTAATTTCATCTGTGGTTCTGCCTCTGTAATAGCTGCAACTGAAATTGACCCCAGGTAAGCAGATGTTTGTGGTGCTGTCATCACTGTACATAACAAAGGGTTCTTCTCTGGGTTTAGATATAGTTGTTTAGAAGAATTGCCTTGTCTGGCATCTTTTAAGAAGAAGTAATCTTCAGGTGACCCAGTAGACTTCTTGTTATATCTGAACACTGCTGTTGCTCTATCTTTATCATCTTTCAATTCTCTGTTCTTTTTCAATTCTTTGGCCAGTGTTGCCTTTGAATCTTTGGATGATAATCCCATCTTTCTGTAAATACATAGTTCTCGTGGTATTTGAAGATCATTACAACCGGTACAAATTGGTTGTTTCTTATCACAACGTTTCCTCCTAAGTCTGCACCCAATGCACGCTGTCCCCTTATTATCACCGTTATACTCTTGAAAGTCCACCAATTGTGGTGGTGTATTGTTCATTGTACCTTCCAGACCTCTTATTTCTTCCTAAAAAGTTGTCAACAAAAAGTATATATCGGATACAAGGCGGGGTATCGATTGAATGCCGGATGAATCGTTTATCCAATAGAGCTCCTATCTTCTTGAGTATATTAACTGTGCGGAATATTCTTCTATAGGCCGTGTTGAATTGACCACTTTAAGCTTTCCAATAAAACCGCACAAACGAACTCGGGAGGGCCCACTTCACCTCAGTTTCTGTGGTTTTTTTTTTTTCTTTTCCATTTACGAGTTGCCGGCGGGAAACGGCATTTTGCGCGAGGGCGATTCTGTCCGGAGAAGAACGGAAAATTGCTACAACGGATGAACTAGATACGTTAAATAATCGATTAGTAGCAATAAATAGTGTATTATTGTAATTAACACCTTTATTTATGGTGATATCAGAAAAAAAAATAGCGTTTAACTAAAAATAATCTAGGGTAAAGACTATAAAACACCCAAACACACCTACGGTAGGGCCACGTCAGTCAAAGCCCGACGGCAGCCGCCGTTTTTCCCATTAAAGGGGTAGTTTTGTCTTTAAATTGTAGGGTGAGAGGTGTTAAAAACGGAAATTATACAATAATTAGTATGGGGATTACAATGGTGATAGTTGAGCATAACATTTTGGTACTTTTTACTGCCTTTTTCGACCATTAAACACTAAACGGACGATAGCGGGAACCACGTAGATGATTAGTAAGTGGACCCTTGTTCGATTGGACCCTTCCCGATCACATCGAGACAATGGTACAACACCAACGAACTCACAAACATGCTAGTACATCCAAGCACTGTCCCCGCTTATTATCAGCTTAATAACAAGAAGGGAAAATTAACCATCTTTTGATGTTCTCACATTTTTACCCGGATTAAATTTGTTCACCAGCAGATTTTAAGATTAACGTTTGCATTTTCTCGGATAAACCGCGTGGGCGGACCTTTCCGCTTAAGCCCGTTTGGTCTGGCCAGCACCGCATAAGGGGAGGGGCACAGGGTTCATCTGCTGATGTAAGTTTTGACACACTTCATTAGTTAACAAAGTTAACAAAATGTTATATCTGTTAACTTTAAGCAGTGGATAGATTTTTGGGGGTTGGTGATCGGTTTTCTTTCATCTATTCATTGTAGTCTAAGCGGTCTTTGTGAAACTACCATTGGGTTTTTGTGGCATTGGAGATATGCGGTCTCCTGCCACTATGCATAAGCTCCTTACAAGTCAACTAAAATGCGTGTGTCTTATATACCTTCATACTAAATCATTAATATATGATATACCATCTGTTCTATATATCCAACAAGTTTTTCTGTTGTTGTTTTGGCTTTTAGATTCTACTTCTGCTATTCTGAACCTCAAAAATGGCTATTAACACCGAGATGGAAGACCCAAATTCTTCACAAAGTGATATTCAATCAGCCGGGACAGCTGGATCACCTACAAAGAGTTCAGTTGATAATGCTCGAAGACGTCTCATTAAGCATTTGAGAGAACCAGAGGAAAACTCCTCTTCTGTTTTCAAGCTTGTGACTTCTCCATATTCATGGTCAAATTTGTCTATTCGTCTTCACTCTCAAGATTCACTAGCTAGATACAATGACATTTTCGATAAGGAACCAGACCAACCGACAACTCTGCAAACCAATTTTTATCCTTCTACTTCTCATTCAAATGATCAGTCTGTATTGTCTTCAAAAGTTAAATCCTGGAGTCATGAGAGACTGTTGAAGTTATCTCAAGATATTCCCTTGTGGTTTCAAAAAATCTACAAATACCAGAAGGCTAAAAGGGTATGGTACAAGCTACAAAGTAGAGATAAGGGAGAAAAGGAGCAATGTTCAGCCACTACAAGAAACCATAAGCGTCTCGTATATGACGCTGACTCTTTGTTTGGTTCTTATCAAAATTTTAGACTTTCAAGAGGAGAAACTAGCATCAATGGAGAAAACTTTGAAATGCAGTCTCATGATTTTGATACAATTTCACGATTGATACCACCATTCTCACCGTTAAACACTTTAAGCTGTGATGAATTGGATGAATTGAGAAAAGAGATCTTTGGAAATGCCTATTTATCAGATGTGGAAAGTTTGAATCTTGACAGCAATGGCATTAATTTGAATAACATGAATGGAAATATTTCATCTATTGATACCAAATCAAGTGGAGATCTGCACATTTCTACAAGTACTACAAAAGACCAAGATGTTGTGGTTTTAAATCAAGAAAAAAAAGATATTGGCAAACGGTCTTTATCAGGAAGAATTAATCTCTCAAGACAACCTGCTATAATTGGTAAGAACTTCAAGAACAGGATTCGTCACTTTCAAACCTATCTGGAACCAAATCCTGACACCGAATTAAATTCATGTTTTTCCAGCTCTGGAGATGAGTCTGCTAAGAGCAAACGATCACTCAGTCAAATCTCCATTTCAACTTTCAGTACTTCAAGCTCTTCCTTCTCGCTGTGTACTGTCACCATCCCCACGGAGAGAAACAATGACTTCTTATCAACATTAGTTGATACGATTTCTGAAGGGCATCGCATTGAGTCAATATATCGACCTGAAGAGATATTACCTTTGCAATATTCTGAAGATACAATGGTAGATATTACGAATCCAAGTACTTTTGGAAGCACATGTCATGATCTTTTAAATAATTCTTCCCTAAAGTTTGAGAAATTCACCCAAGTTGTTTTGTATGATAGCCGAGGAAAGTTGAAACGAGGCGTAAGTCGGTTTAGGAGACAATCGGAAAAGCAGGTAAAGTTGTTACATTATTATGAACCTTTGGACTCTCAACAGAGAATGGACCTCTTCAAACAGAGGTGTTCATTGAAGTTATATGATCCGAGTACGCTGGTCAATGACATGAATCCGGACTTAAACGTTTCTAATGTTTTACACTTGTCCCGTTCTTGTCGTTTACGTTTGCCCAAGTTTTCAGTGTGGGAACCTCTTCCAACAAGTAAATCCACCCGTTCCATTCTTAAACTGAAGATAAATTCTCAATGTGAAGAAGAGAACAAAGTAGCCATAGTTTGTGATGAAGTTCCTGTCCAAGAGTTTATGGATATCGTTGATGACACAGAGAGATTGCGTCTCGAGCTGTTACCTACATTGGGTAAAACCAGAAGATTGCAAGTTGATCATTATTATAGTTCTCTTTAGCCACTGTGAATAAGGTGTATAGATAAGAATGAATCGCATTATTATAGTTGCCATGGCAACCAATAACTTACCATTCGCGTTCTATGAAGACGTTAGTGGGTGTTTTCACCGTCATTTAAATCGGACTCTCTCCAGAGGGTATCTGAAGCAATAAAGGAGGAAGTAATAATATTGAAAGGATGTCGTTGATGGATACAATAGCATCTGCTATCTTCACCACTCATTTCGCCATAATCACAGTCATAGTTGTGTATTTCCAAACGGGTCTTCTACCACAAGCACAAATACAATGGTTAGTTAACCGTATACCGTATAGTACACTAAACCTCTGGCTCTTCCTATGTTGTATATTTGTATATGAACTTGTACCATTTGCTACATTTGTACTTAAAACGGTTAGAAATGAGACCACTGGTGAGGAAGCAGGATTCATGGGCATTATTGTTACAGTGTCAAAATATGGATTCCGTTGGTACCTGGAAAATGCTGGTTTAGCTGAGTATTGGAAGAAGAGAGAGATGTATAAACATGAATAGATAATTCTCGAATAATTGCTCTGTTAGTATCTGCATATACAGAGCTGGTGCTGATACAGAAATCTTTCCGGGCCATAAGACACTTCCAGCTATATGAAGAAAACGCTGGAGCATTGAGCTTTTCTTTGATGATCTTTATATTTAATCACTTCACACAATGCATATTTATATGGGGCTTTTTTGCTAGTAAACCTGTAGAAAAAAAAAATTAGATCTTCTAAAATCCATCAGATTAAACATCGATGCATCGCTTCAACGGCTCTCGGGTTTTTTTTTTTTTTTTTTTTTTTTTTTTTTTTTTTTTTTTTTTTTTTTTTTTTTTTTTTTTTTTTTTTTTTTTTTTTTTTTTTTTTTTTTTTTTTTTAGTAGTGAAAAATTTGGCACAAAGTTTACAATGCGATGGGCTTCTCGAAGGGTCAAATTGTAGTGTATCCTGAACATTTAAGTGGCTTATTCACTTTTGCCAAGAAACAACACAATATTTGGAGCATCAGATACTATGGTCCAGAGGTCACAAAATTCTAGGACACGTTCGCCACAGAGAGACGGCAATGGTCCCCAACGTAAGAGACAGAACAGAGGTAGACAGGAGATGAGAGAAGTCACCAGAACAGCTAGAAGACCTGCAAGACCTGAGGAGTTTGTACCTGAAGAAGAGGAAACAAACGATGTTGAGAGCGAAGATAGTGATAGTGAAGAAGAGGAAGTACCAGAAGACAAAGGTAAGGCATATGATGCTTTGTTAACTCTTCTCGAAGATGAAGATGAGGAAGACGAAGATGAAGAAGACGCTGAGGCTGAAGAAGAACAGAAGCAAGAATCAGAAGACGATGAAGAGGAAGAGTCTGAAGATGAAGATCACATTGCCGGTGTTGTTCCAGAAGAAGCTGAAGTGGATGAAGAAGAGGAATATCTTGGTATTGACTCTGATGATGAAGATCTCTCAGATCCGTTTGAATCTCATTTTGCTAATTCTTCAGAAGATTACTTGAACGAATGTATTTCAGCTTTGAAATCCCAAAAATGGAAGAACTTTAAGTCACAATCTGAAACACATTCATGTATGATGTCATTCCCACCAGTTGATTCATCAAAGAAGTATCAGAAGATCCCAACAACACCATCATTAGACTCATATAACATCAAGCAGAGGGTTGTGGAATCATTCAAAACTAAGCATGGAGACACAGCATTGGAAAACCCTGTGGCTCAACAGGTCTTTGACCCTATAATGTCCTACAAGGATGTTCTTTATCCATATGGAGATTTCAAAGATCAAGAACATTATATCAAACTATACGCCATGCATGCATTGAATCACGTTCACAAGACTCGTGATAGAGTACTAAAGAATACAATGAGATTAAAATTGCAAAATGAGAAGCTGTCTAATGGTAAGTTGAAACCGGAAGATGAGAGGGAGTTCAGAGACCAAGGTTTCACAAGACCAAAAGTGCTGATTGTGTTACCAACTAGAAACCACTGTTACAAGGTCATGCAAGAGTTTATCGCATTATGTGGTGTTGAACAAGTTGAGAACCAAAAGAAGTTCAAGAACCAATTCTATGACGACGGTGAGATTCCAGAGACAAAACCAGATGACTTTAGAGACTTGTTTGAAGGTTCAAGTAACGATTTCTTCTGTCTTGGTCTCAAGATGACAAGAAAATCTATGAAGCTTTATTCATCTTTCTATCAATCCGATATCATCTTCGCCTCTCCATTGGGCCTTCATTTGATCCTGAACAACCCAGATCCTAAAAAGAAACAGACAGATTTCTTATCGTCTATTGAAATTCTGATTGTTGATAGGGCACATGCTATTGAGATGCAGAACTGGGATAATGTTTTGTCAATGCTTAAAGTGTTGAACAAAGTCCCTGAACAAATGCACGACACTGACTTCTCACGTGTACGTATGTGGTCTATTGATGATCAGGCAAGACACTTCACGCAGACTTTAGTATTCACAGAGTACAACACACCAAATATTAACAACTTGCTTTCAAGATCCGGTAACATTTTTGGTAAGTACAGATTCCGTACTTTGGTCCCAGTTAAGGAAAGTGGTATGCATAAAGTCGGTATTAAAATCAAACAGATATTTTCCAGATTCGACAGTGCTAGTCCAATGTCTGAGCCAGATGACCGTTTCAACTACTTCAAATCTGTTATTGTTCCATCATTGACTAAACAGACCTCTTATGAGGATGGTTTGTTATTATACATTCCATCATATACCGATTTCATCAGAATTAAAAACTACTTGCATCAAAAGACCTCGTTATCATTCACCGATGTTAATGAATACTCAAAGCAAAAGGATTTGACAAGAGCTCGTGCTTTGTTCCAACAAGGTCGTATGAAGATATTACTTTACACAGAAAGATTACACCACTTCAAACGTTACAACTTAAAAGGTGTTAAAAATGTGTTGATGTATGGTGTTCCACAGAATCCTATTTTCTACACTGAAGTTGTCACTTCAATTGCCAGATCTGTGTTTGAAGAGATTGCCGATTTCAACATTTCCAGTGTTCGTGTACTCTACTCTAAATGGGATGCAATGGCACTGGAAAGAGTCGTTGGTACAGAGAGAGCACCTGTCTTGACCCATGGTCAGAATGAATTCTACGAGTTCCGTTAAAGCACTTAATTCAATTAACTTGAATACAAAGGCATTTTTTTCTTTTGCCGTAATACAATTTCCAAGGCTACGTAGAAGATAGAAATCCTGTTTCGAGAGATGTGCTTCCCCAGATTTAGCGTGTGGACTCCGGTCTTCGGATCCGGAGGGGCTGTGCGGCGCGTACCGCCGCACTTGCTGGCCGGACCCGCGCTCGCACTTTGCGTTTTGGCAGGCCTCCGTAAGCTCAGAAGAGTTGCGCCTGCTGTGATTGGCGCTCTGGGTTCCGGAAGGATGTTTCCGGGGAAAATAGAAGAGGAAGCGAAGAGCTGAAGAAAGGAGGGCCACCCAGGATGGTAAGCCTAAGAACTGGGGGGCAAAGCAAAGTTATAATTTTGGATGTGTGGTGAAGTTACGTGCACTGGCAAGTAGCAATGTGTCTGTGGCAATTGGTAGGAATTAGCAGAGCAATGGTGGGATAGCTGGCTCTTTCTCCAGTTTTTGCTCCTGGTAGGAGAGGTTCCCAGGGGAGGACCGGCTCCCGAATCCCCCATAGTAGGGGAGGCGTCCCGGAACCGAGGGTACTACGGGGCCGCATGCCCGGAGCAGATGTCCTGGTAGCGGGGGTGCTGCCCAGTGTCAAACTCCAACAGTCAAAAAACCCTCCAAAACATAAAGGCACACCGTCCACACAACTCACGGACTCTCCTAACAACAGAAAAAGCTTTGCTAACGTGCTTTCGTCTGGCTTCTTATCCTTAGGATCCATCTCGCTAACCGCCACACAAAGCAACAACAACCATGCTTAGCGCTCTACGTGGCCGCGTCCTACCACGCACTAGGGCCCTCCAGGGCCTCAAGAGACACGCCCGTGTCTATTCATCTTCCTCTGATGGCTTCCTTTCCACAGTTAATGCCACTTATATTGACGAGATGTACTCTGCCTGGAAGCATGACCCTTCCTCCGTCCACGTTTCTTGGAACGCTTACTTCAAGAACCTCGATGGTAATGTCCCAGCGGCTCAGGCCTTCACCGCTCCACCAACTTTGGTTCCAACCCCATCTGGTGGTGTTGTCTCTGTGATCCCAACAGGTGCTCCAAATGACGATGTGTTACTTCACTTGAAGGCACAGTTGCTTGTCAGAGCTTACCAAGTTAGAGGTCACACCAATGCTCACATTGACCCATTGGGAATTTCTTTTGGTGATGACAAGACCGCCACTAAGCCAAAGGAATTGACATTGGAGCATTATGGATTCACTGCAGCTGACTTGAAGAAGCAAATTCACTTGGGTCCAGGTATCTTGCCTAGATTCTCTAAGGCCGGTAAGGACGAGATGACTTTGCAGGAGGTCATCGACACCTGTGAAAAGCTCTACTGTTCTTCTATCGGTTTCGAATACATTCATATCCCATCCAGAGAAAAATGTGATTGGTTGAGAGAAAGAATTGAGATCCCAACCCCTTACAAATACACTGTTGACCAAAAGAGACAAATCTTGGACCGTCTCGTATGGGCTACTTCCTTCGAGTCCTTCTTGTCAACTAAATTCCCTAACGACAAGAGATTTGGTTTGGAGGGTGCTGAATCTGTTATTCCAGGTGTTAAGGCCCTTATTGACCGTGCTGTCGAGCTCGGTGCCGAAGATGTCATCATTGGTATGCCACATCGTGGTAGATTGAACATGTTGTCTAACGTTGTTAGAAAGCCAAATGAATCCATCTTCTCTGAGTTTACCGGATCCAAGGAGATTGATGAAGGTTCTGGTGATGTCAAGTACCACTTGGGTATGAACTTCCAGAGACCAACCACTTCTGGTAAGCACGTCAACTTGTCTCTTGTTGCTAACCCATCCCATTTGGAGGCTGAGGACCCAGTTGTTTTGGGTAGAACCAGAGCTGTCCAGCACTACAAGAAGGATATCGGTACTTTCAACAAGGCCATTGGTATCTTGTTCCACGGTGACGCCGCCTTTGCCGGTCAGGGTGTCGTTTACGAAACTATCGGTTTCTCTGCCTTACCAGCTTACTCTACTGGTGGTACCATTCACGTCATCGTCAACAACCAGATTGGTTTCACTACCGACCCAAGATTCTCTAGATCTACTCCATACCCATCCGACATTGCCAAGTCCATCAACGCTCCAATCTTCCACGTTAACGCTGATGATGTTGAAGGTCTTACCTTTGTTTTCACTATGGCTGCTGAATGGAGAGCTACTTTCCATTCTGATGTCATCATTGACGTTGTTGGCTACAGAAAGTACGGTCACAACGAAACTGATCAGCCATCTTTCACACAACCATTGATGTACAAGAAGATCGCCGAGAAGCAGTCTGTTATCGATGTTTACACCAAGAAGTTGATTGATGAGGGTTCTTTCACTAAGGCTGATATCGATGAGCACAAGCAGTGGGTCTGGAACATCTTGGAGGAGTCCTTCTCCAAGTCCAAGGAATACAAGCCAACCTCAAGAGAGTGGTTGACTACCCCATGGGAAGGTTTCAAATCACCAAAGGAATTGGCTACTGAGATTTTGCCACACTTGCCAACCGCTGTTGAGGAGTCCACTTTGAAGCATATCGGTGAGGTTATCTCCAGTTGGCCAGAAGCCTTTGAAGTCCACAGAAACTTGAAGAGAATCTTGACTCAGCGTAAGAAGGCTGTTGTCGAGACTGGTGAGGGTATCGATTGGGCTACTGGTGAGGCTTTGGCCTACGGTTCCCTTGCTGCTGAGGGTTACCACGTTAGAGTTTCTGGTCAGGATGTTGAGAGAGGTACTTTCTCTCAGCGTCACGCTGTTTTGCACGATCAGGCCTCCGAGGCTACTTACACACCATTGAAGCACGTTTCTGAGAACCAGGCCGACTTTGTCATCTCTAACTCTTCCTTGTCCGAGTACGGTGTCATGGGTTTCGAGTATGGTTACTCTTTGACTTCTCCAGATGCCTTTGTGCAATGGGAGGCTCAGTTTGGTGACTTTGCTAACACCGCTCAGGTCATCATTGATCAATTTATTGCCGCTGGTGAATCTAAGTGGAAACAGAGATCTGGTTTGGTCTTGACCTTGCCACACGGTTACGATGGTCAGGGTCCAGAGCACTCTTCTGGTAGAATCGAGAGATACTTGCAGTTGACCAACGAGGACCCAAGAGTCTTCCCATCTGCTGAGAAGCTTGAGCGTCAGCACCAGGACTGTAACTTCCAGGTCGCTTACCCAACTACCCCAGCTAACTTGTTCCACTTGTACAGAAGACAGATGCACCGTCAGTTCAGAAAGCCATTGACCATCTTTGTTTCCAAGCAGTTGTTGCGTCATCCATTGGCCAGATCTGACTTGTCCGAGTTCACTGGTGACTCTCACTTCCAGTGGATCATTGAAGATGTTGAATTGGGTAAGGCCATTGGCACCAAGGATGAGATTAAGCGTGTTGTCTTCATGTCTGGTCAGGTTTACACCGCTTTGCACAAGAAGCGTGCTCAGTTAGAGGACAAGACCACTGCTTTCATCAAGATTGAGCAAATCCACCCATTCCCATGGGCTCAGCTCCGTGACACTTTGGATTCCTTCCCTAACGCTGAAGACATTGTCTACTGTCAGGAAGAGCCATTGAACATGGGTGCTTGGTCTTACGTTCAGCCAAGATTCCACACTTTGTTGAAGGAGACTATCCACTCCGATAAGGAGATTCGTTACGCTGGTAGAGACCCATCTGCCTCCGTTGCTGCTGGTTCCAAGGCCATGCACGTTGCCGAGGAGAATGCCTTCGTTAACGATGTCTTCCAGGTTGATGCCTGATTATTTCTCTTGAATTCTTTGTTTGTTTGCTGCTTTCTTTTATATCTTGTCATGACCATTCTTCCCCACACACATACAATTTTCATATGAATTATTTCATCATAGCTCTTTTGTCATATTCCTACATATTTATTGACTCATAACATTAATCATGGTATAGATGATGATTATATTTGAAAAAGAAAACCCGTTATATTAAGTTTTAAAAAGCTGTAGTAAGGCGATACCTGGTGTACTTCATGATTCTGACACGATTGGAATCATATACAAGATGACATTGACCTACGCATGGGATCTACAGATATTCATAAAAACCAATAAAAACCTTTTTAATATGGAGCAAATGTTTTATACAAAGCGAGAAATTGAAGAAATATACCACGCAAGACTATTTAACAAGCAAGAATCTATGACAGAAGGGGACTAATTTAGTCAACCTCCTCCATCTCAGTCTCAGCAACAACCTCCTCAGATGGAGCGGAAGTAGCAACCTCTGGGGCAGCTGGCTCCTCATCCTCATCAATGTTCAAACCGAGGGAGATCAATCTGTTGATTCTAGTAGCGAACTTAGTTGGCTCCTCAAGAGAGAAACCGGAGGTCAACAAGGCGGTCTCGTACAACAAAGTGGTCAAGTCCTTGACGGTACGGTCCTGTGGACCATCGGCCTCAACCTTAGCCTTCAACTCCTTGATGATCTTGGACTTTGGAGAAATCTCGAAGATCTTCTTAGAAGCCATGTAAGAGGACATGGAGTTGTCACGCAAAGCCTGAGCCTTCATGATTCTCTCCATGTTAGCGGACCAACCGAACTGGGCGGTTCTGATAGCAGCTGGAGCCTCACCAAGCTTGTGAGAAACAACGACCTTCTCAACCTGCTCACCCAAGATCTCCTTCAAAGCCTTAGCAAGAGCCTCGTATTCAGCCTCCTCCTTTTCACGGGCAGCCTTCTCCTCGTCAGTCTCTTCCAGCTCGAAGTCCTTGGTAATGTCAACCAACTTCTTGTCCTCGAACTCCTTAAGCTGAGAGAAAGCGTACTCATCAATTGGGTCAACGAGGAACAAAACCTCGAAGTCCTTAGCCTTCAAGACATCCAAGAATGGAGACTTCTCAACGGCCTTCATAGACTCACCAGTGATGTAGTAAATGTTCTTCTGGTTCTCCTTCATTCTAGTGACGTAGTCAGACAAGGAAGTGGTCTCCTCACCGGACTTAGTGGTGTTGTATCTCAACAACTTAGCCAAAGCATTTCTGTTCTGGGAGTCCTCGTGGACACCGAGCTTGATGTTCTTGGAGAAAGCAGAGTAGAACTTCTCGAACTGCTCAGAATCCTCAGCAATCTCGTTGAAAGTCTCAATCAACTTCTTGATGATGTTCTTTCTGATGACCTTAAGGATCTTGTTCTGCTGCAATGTCTCTCTGGACAAGTTCAATGGCAAGTCCTCGGAGTCAACAACACCCTTAACGAAAGATAACCACTCTGGGATCAACTCCTCAGCGTCATCAGTGATGAAGACACGACGAACGTACAACTTGATGTTAGATTTCTTCTTCTTAGACTCGAACAAGTCGAATGGAGCACGTTTTGGAATGAACAAGATAGCCTTGAACTCCAACTGACCTTCAACGGAGAAGTGCTTAACGGCCAATGGGTCTTCCCAGTCGTTAGAGATGGACTTGTAGAAGGCATTGTACTCCTCCTGGGTAACCTCAGATGGGTTTCTGGTCCACAATGGCTTGGTCTTGTTCAACTCCTCAATCTCAGTAACGGTTTCCTTAACCTTCTTGGTCTTGGACTCCTTCTCCTCTTCATCAACCTCCTCAAGCTTTGGCTTCTTGTCATCCTCCTCAGACTTCTCCTCTTCAACTTCTGGAACCTCCTTCTCAACCTCCTTGGTGACAACGAGCTGAATTGGGTAAGAGACGAACTCAGAGTGCTTCTTGATGACCTCCTTGATTCTCTTCTCCTCCAAGTACTCCTTCTGGTCCTCCTTCAAGAACAATCTAAGGACGGTACCACGTGCGATTCTCTCACCAGACTCATCCAAAGTGACGGAGAACTTACCACCAGCGTTAGACTCCCAGATGTACTGCTCGTCATCGTTGTGCTTAGAGATAACCTGAACCTTGTCGGCAACAAGGAAAAGGGAGTAGAAACCAACACCGAACTGACCAATCATAGAAACATCAGCACCGGCGGAAAGGGCCTCCATAAACTGCTTAGTACCAGACTTGGCAATGGTACCCAAGTTGTTGACCAAGTCGGCCTTGGTCATACCAATACCGGAATCTCTGATCTCAAGAACACCTTCCTCTGGTCTTGGTGTGATTCTGATGAAAAGCTCTGGCTCAGCATCGAGAAGAGACTTGTCAGAGAGAGATTGGTATCTGATCTTGTCAAGGGCATCGGAACAGTTAGAGATCAATTCTCTAAGGAAAATCTCCTTGTTGGAGTAGACCGTGTTAATGATCAAACTCATCAACTGAGTGATCTCGGCCTGGAACTCATAGGACTCTGTCTTGGACATGGCGGACTGTTTTGTTCTTTGGTGATTCGAACCTCCCACTGAGTGGCGGAAGGGTTAACTTTTGGGCGCGCTTCCCTCTTTAAATACTTTGACTGAAGTTGGACGTTCAGAAATTCTAGAAAATTCTACTGCCACCGCTTTAAACAGAAATACGTAGAACGTCGTAGAATTTCAGGTTCCCCCACCCTTTTTTTAAACCAATTCTTAATATAAAATCCTTTTCAATTAAATTAATAAAAGCAATAGAAATTTTCTAGAAATTTCCAATTAAAATCTTTTCCTCTTCACTTACAACTTCTTTTGCTCCCCCCCCCGAATGAGGGCGGATTACGTAAGTCTGCCGGTTTCTTGAGTGTCAATAAGGCGATGAGGCAAAATGCAAGGGGTTTTCTCTTCAAAAGGTTTTCTCTTCAAAAGGTTTTCCATATAAGTTCAATAACGTGTAATAGTTATATTAGTAATATTTTTAATGGTCAAGATCTGTATATCACAGTTATATATAATCATAGTCAAGTCATATGTATATAGAGAGTGTCTTGAATTGCATGGAAAACAGAATGCAGCAGAGAGAGATCTGATATACATATACCATTAATTAGAATAAAATACCATTTGAAACAAAAATATTCAAGTTAATTTTGAATTAAGTTATTTATATTCTTTCTATTGATAATCTCAATAAGATCTAAATAATATATATGCCCTAACTTATAGCAAGCTGGTCATAGCAACATAGCAATCTTAGAGCAACAAATGTTTATAGCAAGTTTAAATGGGAAATTGTATATAAACAATTATGATCACCCATTTTGTTGTTTTGTATTTCTTGCAACTCTAATATATCCCAACTATTATATATAATTCCAAAAATATGTACAGATCTTTATTGAGAAAACCATTTATGATCAACAGGGTCTCTTTTGTACCATTGTCGATCACTCGTCAATACTCTATAATTGGCTCTGCAAAGGAGAAATTACAAGAATTGAACCTTAAAGTTGGTCAGGCTGCCGCTAGTGGTATGGAATCCGCTGAAGATGCTACTCATAAAGCCCAAGACGCTGCAGAATCAATCACCGAAACTGTTAAATCTAAAGCTCAAGAGTTGAAGAATGATGCTGATGAGTCTATGGAAAGTTCTAAACAAAGTGCTAAAGATGTAAAGGATTCTTTAAAGAATGAAATGTCTGATACTGATGTTAAACATGAAGTTAAAAAAAGTGCTAAAGATGTTAAGCATAAGGCTGGACAGGCTTATGAGGATGTGAAACATGAAATGAAAAAAAATATGTAAAGCAATTTAAATAACAATAATTTTTTTTTTCTTAACTAACAGAATGTAAATGAATTAAAAAGAACATCATTTGATTAAAAAAAAAAAAACAAGCCCGTATATATAACATCTCTCTTCATATTTTTTTTTTTTTTTGTTTTATAAATTCTTTTTGTTTTCTTATAAATTCTTTTTGGTTTTCTGATGGAATACAATAAAATTATTTTGCAAAATAATCATTAAACAAGACCCCCAGAGGTGGCAATCTCTTGTCTTGTTTCTTTTTATCATCTTCAGATTCATCATCTTCATCATCATCAATTGCAGATGTTGCCAAACATGTTTTAAAGATAGAATTTGATCTTGATTTCATAAATGGTCTTGTTGTGTTATTATTTGAAATTGATTCTTTACGTAAAGTATAACGTTCAGATACTGCTTGTTGTTGTAAATTGTTAAAGATCACAGGAGGATTAAAAGAGAAAGAATTAGATCTTATAAAATCCCCAGATAAGGAAAAGGAACCAGCCGAAGTTTGTGAAGATACAGAGAATGAACGTTCCGATTTACGACGATGTGGAGGAGTATGATGAACACCCATACTTAAACTATGATGACTATGAGAATGTCTCTTATGTCTTTGTGGAGTAGTTGAAAGGTATTGCAACTTTGTAGTTTCTTTAATATCAATTACCGATGTTGAACGACAACGAGTTTCCAATTCATCAATACGTGAATAAATTTCAACTTCTGTACGAGTTGGTAATAAAATACTCAATTCAGCAAATGATAAAGATCTTTTACGACGAGTCATTAATAATTCATCTTCTTCAACTGTCCATAATTTATTCATTGGACTTTCATCAGATGATGACATTGAATTCAATGAAGATGATAATGGATCAGTACCAATTTCTTCACGTTTACCATTATCCTTTTGAGCGCCAGCACCATTAAAACTCCACTGATTATAAGAAGGCACTGGAATTGGATTAGATTTCGATTTAAAAGAAGTAGAAGAAGTTGTAGGTGGAGGAGAAGTTGATGGAGAAGTTGAAGGTTCCTTATAATGAGTATTTGGTGTTGACACAGACGCAATTGAAGCGGAAGGTGTTGAAGTACTGGACGATCCTGGAGTTTGTGTTGTTGCTGGAGTAGCACTTTTCAAAGACCCTGAACGAAGACGTCTCCAACGGAATTGACAAGCGTTGGGTGTTCTATTGGTAAAATGAGATGCAATCTCTTTCCATCCCAACTTTTGTTGCTCCTTAAGGTGGCGAAGCAGCAGGTCATCTTGTGGATCCCATGAAGATGGTGTACGTGAGAATACCCTTGTGAGTTTGGTATCTGGAGAGTTTGCTATCTCCGTCATCTCTCTTAACTGTTTCTTGTTTTTTTGGATCTTGTGTGTGTATATAAAGACAAAGGGTAGAAGCGTGTTTCTCGGGGAAGCCGGGTGTGCGATAACAAAGAAACCACCACTTTCCAAATTCTTATTGGAATAAATCAAATATCTTCAAGAAGTTATTGTAACCACTGTGTTTTTCTCAAACTTCCTTTCAGAATAGGAAATAAAAAACTGCCTTTCTCTTTGGCCCCCGAAGAGTATGGTTGAAGAGGGGGGTGGGAGTGGACGGATGATAAGGCGATGAGCTGTGTATGTGTGTGGGGACTTCTTCTCGACGGTAAAAGTCTGCCTAACA
Source organism: Petasospora bimundalis (assembly GCA_030569745.1). NCBI lineage: Eukaryota > Fungi > Ascomycota > Saccharomycetes > Phaffomycetales > Wickerhamomycetaceae > Petasospora > Petasospora bimundalis. The sequence goes on from JAJMLR010000013.1 coordinate 224,035, forward strand.
AGGAAAAAAAATGAGTGGATTTGTAAGGATTTATTCTTTCGACTCAACTGAATTTGAATGCTCGGTTGGCCCTTTTAAAGTACCCTTTTGGTGTGTTTCCAAGTTTTGTGGAGTGGGAGAAAGTGGGCGATGAGTTGCCCGATTGCGACGTCGACACTCAATGGGATCATGCGCGCCTGGGACGGTGGGGGACTGGGAGAGTCCCCGCCGCGGGGGGAGGGACTAGTCTCTTGTCTCGTATTGTCTGTGCCTCATTATCTACATGTGTGTAATAGCAAAGTCGTTTCATCATTAAAAGCAATATATATATATATATATAATATAATATATAATTATATATATAAAAAGAAAAACACATAATCTATAAAAACACCATATAACCATATATACATAGAAAAGGGAGGAAAAAATTACATTGCGAGCAATAAAGAAAAAAAAACCGTCGATCACTGACAATAAGTCTCGAAAAGTGGAGTCCCCGTGAGTCCCGGAGTCCACGAGTCCCCGTGAGTCCCGGAGTCTAGACCCTGAGACCCCCCCCTTTTCCCAACTCGGACCGGCTGAGTTTCGGCAACGCGTGCGAAAGCCATCGATGAGGGTGGGAAAGCCACACTTTGGTGGAGGATTCAATCAATTTTCCAATGTTCTTGACCTTGTTCACTAAACAATTCCACAGTGTATAATGTAAGTGTTGATATCATATTAATCCAATTCCAAAAAAGCCATGGATTTACAATCACTTCAACTTCACTTCTCTTTTGAGAATCTTGAATCCACCAACCCCAAACACACATTTCTGAAGTTAATTCATTTGAATATTGCATCATTAAATGAGTATAAACACCAATAACAATACATGGTGCAAATGCATAAATTATTCTCATACTTCTTGTTGAAGGTTGTGGTGATTTTAAAGCTGGTATTATTCTTGTAGCTGAATAAAAAACTGAAACACGATAAGCCAAATTAAATAAAACAGGTGGTGTTATAGTCTTTGAAGCTGCTATAAGAAATTCAATAACTGCTTGAAATGATATTGGAACATTTAATGTTAAAGTTGTAGCAATTTGTGTTAAAGAATCTGTTAAAATCAATGGTAAATATTGAACTTCTTGCTTTAATTGATTTGTAGCTGTAGAAATTAATAAAATAATTTCATCAGATGCCAAATTAGATAATTCTGGGAAAGTTTCATAAATACATTTAACAATATAACCAAATAATAAAGAACTTTCAATGGTTGAACCTTTATTTGATATCATACCATAAAGTCCAACACCTCCACAATAAGTTAAAATTGCACCAATTAATGAAGCTGAAAATGAACTTATTTCAATATCAGATGAATAAATTCTATAAAGAAAATAAAGTGAAGTTGTAATGATACCACCAGATGTTAAAAGTGAAACAATAACCCAACTTTCAGATTTATAAATTTTTAACCATTGGAAAGTATGACCAATTGATTGAACTGCTAAAATAGTACAAAGTCCCTCCATAAGTGTAAACCATGGAGTGGAATTTTCAATAATAAATCTCCATGGTTTAATAACAAACTTATAATATATCAAATTTTCTTCTTTTAATACATCAACTCCTGTTTTATTGAATAAAGATAAAAACATCGTCAATAAACTTGGTATAAAGAAATGTTGTGAATAATAAATAAGATTCATCATGAAATTCTTATAAAAGATAAGTCTTAATAATGTCAATATTGAAAACATATTGAAAAGTGTAACGGTAAATGCCAATCCACAATAAACACCACCAACTTGAAATGAAATAGGAACAGTTAACACTATCAACAGAAGATACAATATGGTGAACAGTATACGAACAGCACCCCACACTTGTTTCATCGTCCTCGTTCGTTTCAGTGTATCACTGGGTGTACTCATCTCCTATTATATCAAACGCGTAAAGGGGGGGTATCTGGTGAAATGTGTCAAGAAACACCATAAAATATTGGTAATTTTCCCCTGTTTTTTGAGCAAAGGAAGAAGTTGTGGGGGAAAAGTATGAAAAAATAACTTTTTAAAATCTTTAAAACGCTTATTTAAAGCGTTTAATTGAAGTTTTAATGCGGGTTTCAATGGGGTTTTTAACATTTCCCTTTAACAAATTTCAAAAACTTTTTTTGCTGTTCATTCGCGACATCTGCCTCATACATAACATAGCATAGCATAACATAACATAGCATAGTAACATAACAGTAATATAATATAGTAATATAACAGTAATACAGTAAAATGATACAGTAAATGATATAACTACAAGTTCTTCAGACGTAACATTCTATGAGATTTCCTTGGGCAAAGGAAGGTAAAAAATCGATTAAAAACGGCCTAGAACAGCATGAATTGTGGAATGGGAGGGGGTTGGGAGGAGGGGGGGGTATAATTGTGTCTTAAAGGACAAAGGCATATTTGGATTTCTCTCTAATCTTTCTACCATACTTATAGAACAAGAATGGCACAGGGATCAAAGCAACACCAACCAAACCGAGTAACAAACCGGCCCAGTTGACACCCATACTGTTAAACATTTGAGTAGCAAATAATGGGAATGCACAAGCAGTAGCAGATCTTAAGAAAGTATTACCAGCAATAGCAGATGCAGCAAAGATCAAATAACAATCAATGACATAATTGATTGAAGAGTTGAAAATTGTAATTAAACCGAAACCAATGAATAAACCAGCAGTTGTTGGAACCATCCAATGACATTTATCTGGATAATTACCAGTCCATGTTAACCAAAACATACCAACTGGGAATGTAATAGAACCAACAAATAATGGATACAATCTTGATTCTGGCATTGGTTTACCTCCATTAGCCTTCATATCACGAAGATAAAATCCTTCACACCAGAAACAATAAGAACCACCAATAACCATACCAATGATAAGACCGAAATATGGTAAAAAGGCAACACCACCATTCATACCATATTTACCTTTAAAGATAATTGGATAAGCAGAAAGTAACAAATAAAGAATACCATAAACAAAGGCATTATAAAAAGAAATCAAAAACAAAATTGGTTCTGTGAAAACCATAATTAAAGGTCTTGAAATGTTCTTTTCAACAATATCTTTAATAGTCAATTCAAATTCATCATGTGGAGCATGAACTAACCAATTACCAGTACGTTTCTTAATCTCTTTAGCCTTATTAACCAAAATGATTGGATGATGAGTCTCTTCAAAGAAAAGAACAATCAATACCAAACCAAAAGAACCAATGATACCAGTGATATATTCAGTCCAACGCCATCCCAATTTAGAATAAACGATAAAAGAACCAGCAACTGGAGCAGCTAAAGGAACTGCAAAAACGGCAATGGAAAAGATTGTGATAGCTTTACCTCTTTGAGTAGGACCAAACAAATCAGCAAAAGAAGCTGGAACAACGACTAATGGAGCAGCACCAATGATACCACCAAAGACACGACAAAGCATAATAGTTTGTAAATCTTTAGCAGTAGCTGTTGCAAATGAGAAACAAACAAAACCTAAACAAGACATAAGTAAAACTGGTTTTCTACCATATAATTCAGATAATGGAGCCCAAATAACTGGACCTGTAGCAAAACCCAAAACGTATAAAGAGACACCCAATGTAGCAACGACTCTACTAACACCAAATTGAACAGCTACATAAGGAATAGCTGGAGAGAAAACAGAAGAACCAAAGGCAACACCTGCAGTATTAAGACCAATACATGCACAAATAAAGACTTTTCTACTCATTTTCCAATTATGTGGATGAATTGGATCATCTGGTCCATTAAAAGAAACGGTATAAGGTTCTGGATCTGGGAAATCCTTTGGTAAAACCTTATCAAGACCCATAGGTGGTAATGGAGTCTTATAAGTTGCATCAGCTTCAGCTGGTGTTGAGACACCTGTTAATGCACGAGATAATTGACGAGAAGCACCAGTATTTGTATCTGCACGTTCAAGATCATCTGCAAAGAAAGGTTCTTCGTCCTTTGCATGGGATTCAACATCTGCAGCTTCCAAATCTTGTGGAATTTGTGCAATATCAGAATTTGATGAATCATGTGAATGCTGAGAAGCAGTAGAATAAGTATCCGATTCCTGCTTCGGTAATGTAGACTCCTTGGAGTGATCCTCGGTCATTATGAAATGTCCTTTCTTTTTCTTTTTTTTTATAGAACAGTGAGTGAGTCTTCACGAGTAGTCGTTATTATCAAATGAAAGATTTCAAACTGGCAACTGCCCTAAAACTGTTCACACCAAAAAAAAAAAATTTAAGGCGGACAGCGCGGTCCTTTTATAACATGCGCCCATTCCAAAAACAGTGCACAGCATGGAAAAACCAAAACACACGGCAAAGACAAAGGAAGAAAGCCGGGCTTAACAGACTCGGAGGACGGATTTAGCGGTTGTAGCAAACTATGAAATCTTACAATTTATCATATTAATTTATTCATTTATACAATTTATATACAATTATATACAATTGATTCATTTATATATAAAAGATTAATTTATATAGAGAAGATAGAATAGAATAGAATAGAATAGAATAGAAAATATATGTAAACTATCAAGAGCAATTACCCCACTATGATGTAATGGAATTTAAATGCAGCAAAAGTGGAAAAAGGAGAAAAAGAAAGGTAAATGACAGTTTGTATATAACTTTAATGCCGAGACTTTTGTTATATAAGAGATCAATTTTTGCCCAGAGTTTGATAAGAATAAAATATAACGGTTTTCCCAATGGCACCGCATCGCGCATCTTACACTAAAAGCTCTACAATTTCCTTTCTATTAAACTAAATAGATAACATAATATATAACATAATATATAATATAATGTATAACATGTATAACATAATATATAATATGTAATGCATTTTTACCGAGTTTCCGTCTACTTGTATAGGATATCCCCCATCTCGGGGTGTCGGAGTCTCGGAAATTGGGCAAATCGGTTATTCGGACCTACCGGTGTTCTTGCCCGCTTTTGTCCTTAAATCCAGCACCCTCCGGTTGGTGAAGGTGGAGAAGCCGATTACAGCTGGTTAAACTTTTAATCAGCACTGCCACTGGTTACTAATACTCAAAGTATATAAAGAGCTAATGGCTTAGAAAAAAATTTGAATACAGGTATTTTAAACAAAACTGAATACATCTAATATGAGCTTAAATAATGTACAATTAATAGGACATAGCACATATCCGTTTCATATATATATAGCTGCAAAAAATTAAAAAGCATTGAAAAAAGACTTCATAAAGCGTAGTATCTCGTATATAACGTAAGGAAGTAAGGAAGAAAGCAGGGAAAAACTTTAAAGATAATTATTTTAATTTTTTTGATAGTATAAAAACAAACAAAGTATATGATAATATAAAAAAAAACAGAGAGATAAAAGAGAGAGATGGAGAAAATACCCTTTCAAGAAGTTGAAGAAAAGTATAATAAAATCTGAGTTATTCAAAAGCAACATTCAACTCAGTTCCATCATAACAAAAATCTGTCACCTTCAAATGAAAGAAAGAAGAAAAAAAACAAGTCCAAATTTATTTTTTTTTGTACTAATGCAATTAACCCCACATTCACAGGGTCTTAAATTCAAACAGTTGGTTGAATGGATGAGTTAGATCTTGGACCCCAAATGTTAGAGCCGCTGTCCAAACCCAAGTTCAAACTGTTGATGCCATCGTTCAACTCCTGTTCAGCTCTACCTTGTTTGGCAGATCCAGGAGCAGAACCATAAGATTCATCCCATTGACCTGGTTGCAAGTTGAATCTGGACATTGGGTCCAAACCTGGTGTACCTGGCTGTGATTGAGAAGTGCCCTGTGGCTGCTGACCACCTGTCTGTTGGGTAGATTGTGGCTGACCACCAGGTTGCTGATAATAAGCAGGACCGGAACCAGTGGAAGATGAACCATTGTTATACAAACTTGGCAAGACACGAGTTGGTGTAGGATTGTTTCTCAACAATGCAGCACTAGACAAACCATTACTACCAATTGGGAAGTTTGGTGGGATTCTACTTGGAGCTTGTTGAGCAATTGCACCAGGTTGTTGTCTGTTGAATCTTTGACCTTGGTTGGTCTGTGGCTGCTGGTTCAACAATGGAATTGCAGAATGGGATTGAGATCTCAAAATTGGAGATGGATCATGAATAACATTTCTTCTCTTGATTAAAATCAAGTTGTTATCAAACAACTCAACAAGTCCAAGGAATTGGGCCAAGATGGAAATGATTCTCTTGTGGTTTTGAGATAAAGTAGCTGGATAAGCAATCTCATTGTACATCTTTTCTCTGTCATCTCTGAAGAAGAGTAACTGGGAGTAAAACTCCAAAGTCTCAGCATCGTTAAAATCAACTTGAGATGGTGGAATTGGAAGATTGCTAACAAATGGAATTGGAGCGTAATATCTCTCAGAAGCGGTGTGTTGTGGTTGTAATGGCTGTTCAACGACATTACCAGTAACAACACCACTAGGAATACCATTGTTCAATGGAGCTGTAGCGTTCAATGGCTTGGAACCAGAAGGAGCAGAAGCAATAGAGATCATAGAAGCCAAAGAGGCACTTGAAGTAGAACGGTGCTGTTCTTCTAATTGACCTCTCTTTTCACGCTTTTCCCGTTCGATGCGTTCACGTTCAACCAATGGCAACATCTTCTTGTACTCAACTCTTAATTTTCTTCCGCCAATTTCACGGCCATTCAACTGAGTAACAACAGTGGTAGTCTCATCAGTAGAGGTGAAGTTGGCAAAGGCCAAACCTCTAAAGACACCATTGTCGAAATGATAGTTGAAGGCGTATGGGAGCGGTAAGTTCAACTTTGTCATGACTTCCAACAATTGTTCCTTCTTAATAGCGAATGGAATGTTCTTGATAACAATAGCAGTTGGGATTAATTCATCGTCAATGTCGTGGTTGTGTTCGTCGTCATTATCATTATTAGAGTCATTATTGTCATTCTTGTCATGCTGGTCAATCTCTCTTGGGTCATCCAAGTTGTTTGTCTTCTGCATCAACATGGAGCTGTCTGATGGCATCACGTTAGAAGAGGATGGGGAGACGCGAGTTGACTGGGAGTCGAATGAGGCTTGCATGGACTGGGACATACCCATTTGTTGGTGTTGCTGCTGGAGCTGAGCAGCTTGGCCATAAGACTGTTGCTGCTGTTGACCATGGTGCTGCTGGCCCAAATAGTTGTTGTTTTGAACTGGACCGTTCAAGTTGTTACCGTAGGAATTGATAAAGTTTTGGTTCTCAACAGAAGTAGTGGAGTTGGTAACCTGCGCTTGTTGTTCAATCCAAGGGGTAACGTTGAGTCCAGAGTTCTGGAGCCAGTTAGAGTTCTGAGCAGCCCCGTTAGAAGACAAAGGTGGCTGCTGTTGCTGTTGGTGCATGTGGTGCTGGTTCTGATGTTGATGGTAGTGTTGCTGTTGCATAGCGTGTTGGCTATGCTGCTGACCATAATAATGAGACTGGTTAAATCTCTGATTGGAAGGTGTCTGATTACCGACACCGCCATAGGCGGAAGAAGCGTAACCGGACTGAGCTGAAGACATAGAAGAGATGGAAGTACGTCTCTGGTCCTGATCAAAGTTGTTGCTTGGGGTGGTAGTGAACTGTCTCAAGTCCATTTTTCAAGCTTTTTGTTTAATTGTTTTGTTTTGTTTTTGTGAGTTGAAGATATTCGTAGGAAGTTCGTTTGTCGTAAAAAGATGTCGTTAGCTGTCGTTAGCTTCGTGATCAAATTGAATATGAGTGAAAAAATAGTATGATAACACGCCTGGCCTTGTATTCTCTCAGCTATAATAGCATGGAAAGTTAGGTGAGATGTGTGAGAGAATCAATACTGGTGTAGCTAGCTCTATAGGGCGGCTTTGTTAGCTAATTTGACTGGTGTGTTCTGTGTGTTCAGAAGATCGTTTCCAGGCTTTAAGCAAAGCAATTACCAGATATTGTTGGGTGTGAAGGTGTTGGGTGGTGCTTAGCTCCTTGGTGGTGGGCGTGTTGGTTAGCCGCCCACTCAAATTTTTTTGGAAACCCGCCAAAATTGTAAAGCGCGAAACTTTTTTTTTAATGGGCGAACGAATGGGAGGCGAGAAAAAGTAAGCGGTCGGGCCACACCGCATCGAAGTAGTTGGGCAGTGGAAGTTTCATTTGTTATTAAAAATGATTAATTATTTGTTAAATTTATTTAGAAATCCCATCTTCTTTAGTTGAACTATATTTTTGTCTATTTTTGTTTCACCAATTTTCGCTAATTACTCATGTATATACGGGTGTAAGAAAGAGAACACCCCCCCCTCTGCTTTAGTATCAGGGCATGAAATTTTTATATATTGCCTTAAGCTTTCTATGATCTTTTTTGATCAAACATAATTAATATAAATCATACATAAGAATCTGGTATGAGTATAAAGAACAATCAAAAAAAAAACCTAAACTTCAGTTACTCGGACTATTACTACGCTCGTCAATATAAAATTTCAGTGGGGCCCTTGCTCTTGTGTCCCCTGAAATCGGACTTCATCACACAGCTCATCGCTCATCTATTTTGTCTTACAACCCCCCTCCTTCCATGAGACTTTCAATCACCAAATCAGTGTGTATTATTTTTTTTTTTTTGAATGTAGTGAGAATGTTAATCAGATAACTTTCGTAGTTTGTTGTTCACTATATCAGCATTAAAGGAGAGGAACTAATAGATGGCTATTAAGTCCGGTGGGTCGGACACTCACAATCAGCCCCCCCCCGATGAGCAGTTACCCGGCCTTTGATCGCCGACTGGGTGTCGAGCGCTCGCTTATCGAATGAATTCGCGGTTGTACGTGTTAAAAATGGAGGGCGGACGACAGAACACGACGCCATTATAAAGCACATTGAACCCTTTTAAGCTCCATCTACACACACAAAAACATAATGGTAAGTTGTGAGATGTAAAAATATACACTGATGAATAATGTACTAACTTGGGCAAAAAACACAGTCAGCAGCACCAGGTGGTCAAAGAACAGACTTGAAGCGTCGTAACAATGCTAAGGCCAAGGCCACTGCTCAGGCCCAGACACCAAGCTCAACTAGATCTGCTGGTTTCGGTGGTTCTTCTGCTTCTTTGCTGAAGCTTTACACCGATGAGGCTCAGGGTCTCAGAGTTGACCCACTTATCGTCCTCTTCCTCGCTGTTGGCTTCATCTTCTCCGTCATTGCTTTGCACGTTGTCGCCAAGTTGAGTGGTAAGCTGATCGGTTAAAGCCCCCGGTGGTCTTTTATCGACAACAGACAATTACCAATAGAAACGAAACAAAATGATTAATAAAGTGGAGAGTTGTGGAAACATTGTGTACATTAATGAAAAAAAAAAATCTTTTAATTTCTACTACCAATATATATATGTAAGATCTCTAAATATCCTTCAACAGAACCTTGATAACGTCTCCAACGTGATCCTTATGTACAAAGTGCTTTTCAACAGCACCATCACGCTGAATAGTCCACTGATACTCATCTCCTTTCAATTCCATTAATTTTTCAAATTCATAAGAATCCTTATCGATCCATCTCTTACCACGGATTTCCAACTCAACTAATGGCCATCTTTTTCCAATAACAGCTATGATTGGAATACCGTGCATTCTAGCACTACTCATTTTAGCACCAAATCCAACTTTTTCTCTCTTATCCTCCATTATTCTAATACTTTCACCCAAAATCTCTTTCAAATTCTTAGAATATGATTCATCAATTTTTGGAGCTTCCACAAATGCAACATCATATGGAGCAATACTTGATGGCCAAATCAATCCTTCAGAATCTCTAGTCATTTCGGCAATGGCAGCAACAATACGACTAACACCAATTCCATAACATCCCATCTCAAATGGTTCTTGTTTGTTATCTTGAGTAGCGAATTTTGCACCCAAAGGTTCAGAATAGCGCTTTCCCAAATAGAAAGTATGGCCAACTTCAATGGCTTTCATACTTTCAAGTTTTCCTTCTCCACACTCATCACAGTATTCTCCCTCCATTGCCTCGACTAAGCAAGTATCAGTAATCAATGTGAAGTTGTTCTTTTGGAAAGTAGTAAATGGGAAATCTGGTAAATCTGTACGATCACTGATTCTAGAATCCATAATACGAACAAATTTCTTTAAGATCATTTCATCTTCTTCTTCACTTTTGAATTTTGAGATAACTTGATCAGAAGTTAAAGATAAAGAAGACATATCCAAATCTTCAATCTCATTCTTTAAGAAATTACCAACGAATTGACGACCTCTTGGGTAATAAGCAGCAACCAATGTATCACCATCTTTTGTTAAAGCATATTTAACATCGGCAAATTCAGCAACTTCACCTTCTTCCGGTAAGGAGATAGTCTTTTCAACATTTGAAACGTATGAACATTGATTACATTTGAATAAAGTATCTTCACCATTTTCATGAACAAAATGCCATTCATGACTTAAATTTCCTCCAATATCACCACTATCGGCAATAGCTTTTTCAAATGGAACTTTCAAATCTTTGAAGATCTTCAAATAAGCACCGTTGACTTTATTGAACATCTCCAATGCAGCCTTTTGATCCTTATCAAATGAATATGCATCTTTCATCAAAAATTCTCGTCCTCTTAACAATCCACCTCTTGGTCTTTTTTCAAATCTATATTTTCTTGTCATTTGATATGTTAAAACAGGTAAACTTCTATGAGTTACACCGGCAAGTCTCAATAACTCGGTAATCTCTTCTTCATGTGTAGGAGTCAAACAAAAATCATCCACTTCCTTATCATTAATTTTCAATTTAAACAACTCTGTGTTCCCCCATCTTCCAGTCTTTTCCCATAGTGCACGTCCACTAAGTGAAGACAGTTCAAACTCCTCACCACCAATCTCATCCATCCGTCTTCTAATTATCGTCTCAACACGACGAAGCACACGAAGACCTAATGGTAACCAATGTGCTGTTCCTGCTGATGGTTGGTTGACATATCCAAGATCTTGCAAAAGTACATGTGTCGGGATTGAATCCACAGGTGTCTTATGCACTGGCTTCTTTGCAAAGATGTGGTGTGTAGACAGTGTCGAGTGGCTCCTTATGTAAGCTCTCCGTAGTAACATGTCGCTGTTATCTGACAACCACTGTATGTGTATGGGGAGAAAGGCTCTCGAGACATATTTTTTTCACACTTTGTCCCCGATCTTCACATTGAAAGTGGGGGGGGGTCCCATCGTACGAAATAAAACACACATCCCAGAGAATTACCACCCAATCACGTGATAAGATGTCTATACAATCAACTTATTGAAGATATATTAAATAAAGGGGGGAGAAACTGCTTATATAAACCAAGTTGAGGGGGGGAGATGCCATGCTTATGTAATCTCGCGTTCGATCGTTGTTGGCCCCCTTCAAAAAGTTTGTTTTTGTATAACGCGTCACCGAGTACATCAAAATCACTAAAAGAAGTTCAATTGGATTTTCTAGAAGCTTTTTGGGTGTTTCTATTCTGCTGTTTTTGAGAGAAGTGAGAGAGCAGATGTGTCCAAGCGTGCAGAAGGAGAACGTTGGTACACCCACACGGTACCCATCACCCGAAGAGAAAGAACGGCTTCTGCAACGAAGACGAAGTATTCTCAAATCGCTGATAATCCCAGATAATACAGAATATGATGGTTTTTTGGAAAAAGCTGCAAAGGATGCTGATAATGATAACATCCATAGAAGTCTAAGGAAAAGGGACCATAAGACATCATCAACTCCATCAAGAACACGATCACGAACAACACAGAAAGAATCAAGAGAATCAAGATCACATCGCAGACGAAGCATTGCACCTATAATCAAAGAAGTGGACTTGACGATAAATCCAAACGTTCAAGTTGATACCAATCAAATGAATTACTTCATCAAGATCAAATATGCCAAATCAAAATTCTTTCAATTTAGAGATCCTTCTCCCTTACGCAAAACTGATCGTTTAGACATTGCAGATCATGAGACAGATGATTTGAATGTTGATGAAGAAGAAGATGTTGATGTATATGAATCCGATGATGAGATGCTTTATAGAGGTGCATTACCAAAATCTTTGGCAGTTAACAACTTAACAATAACTACAAGACAAGATCGTATCTTATTTAAAAGATTATTGAAAAAATCAGAACCGGAGAGATTAAGAAATAACACTGTCATTTTGAACCAGGAGTTTAAAGAAGATCCATATTCTCAATCTTCCAAGATACGTTTCTTACAATTTCGAGATTATGAGATTCAGACTTGGTATACTGCCCCATATCCAGAAGAATACAGTAGAAACAGAATGCTTTATATCTGTGAACACTGCCTAAAGTATATGTCTTCAAAATACATCCTTTACAGACATAAACTCAAATGTGATTTGTTCCATCCACCTGGAAATGAGATTTATCGTCATGGAGAAAATGCTATATTTGAAATTGATGGACGTAAAAGCGTTATCTATTGTCAAAATTTGTGTCTTTTGGCAAAGTTATTCTTGAATTCTAAGACTTTGTACTATGACGTTGAGCCTTTTATGTTTTACGTTCTTACTGAGATTGATCCAATAACAAAGCATCATCACTTTGTTGGATATTTCTCAAAAGAGAAACTCAATTCAACCAATTACAATGTGAGTTGTATTTTGACTCTCCCAATATACCAAAGAAAGGGATATGGTAATCTATTGATGGATTTCTCTTATCTTCTTACACGTCGTGAATTTAAACAAGGAACACCAGAAAAACCATTAAGTGACTTGGGTCTTTTAAGTTATAGAAATTATTGGAAAATTCACATCGCATATGCTTTGAGACAGTTATATACTCGTTCTCAAGATCTACTCGATATTGATTCTTTTACTGTTTCCATTGCACATTTGGCAAACCTAACTGGTATGATCCCATCGGATGTCGTAGTTGGTTTAGAACAGTGTGAAGCACTGTTAAGGGATCCAAACACTGGGAAGTATGCCATTCGCATCAATCCTCATAAACTCCAAGAGATTATTTCCTCATGGGAAAAAAAGAAGTATGTTCAATTGAACCCAGATGCCCTTTTATGGAAACCGATGATCTTTGGACCTTCTTGTGGAGTTAATCAAGTGGGCCCATCTCTCGTTGAGACATCTGTTAAGAAAATTGATGATGATAATCAGAAAGATGAGGTGAAGCCTGATCCTATGAAGACAAGTATTGAGCTCTTGGCCAATTTCCTCAAAGATGATATTCACGATGCTCGGGACATTGAATCGCAGACATTAGCTGAAATCTTTGATGAGAGCGAAGATGATGAAGATGACGTTAATGAGGAGTCATATGTTGTTTGTTGTCCTGGTATGGAATTGAGTAAGAGAAAATTACCGAAAAAGAGCATCATAATCGAGGAAGATGAAGATGAGGAGCCTGAAAGCATTAAGATGGTTGAAGAGAAAGTACCGAAACCAAGAAGATCCAGAGCGCTTGGTGGAATTGATCAAGGTCTTGTTATTAATGGATCTGAAAGACGTAATCTTCGCTCTTTACCAATGAATCTGGCTCCATCTTCACCTTCTACTTCATCTTTTTCAGATGCTGCTGTTGACGACGATGATGATGATGATGATGTTGGATTTGTTGATGCAGTGGGTTTCGATGAAGATGATGAAGATGATGATCCAGGACTTGTATCAGATCATAGTTTTGCCCTTGGAGAAGAAGAGAGGGCCAATGCGATGGCATTGAAGGCTAAAGCTCATGGATATAGAGCCAGCAGGAGAATCCGGTCCAAGAACTTGTCACAGATCCAATCTAGGGAACGAAGAAAATTAAGATCCAACTATGTCTTATGATTTTTTTTATCTCTGTCTCTCTCTTTATTTCTTTCTCTTTACACTTTTGCATGTATACGACATTTAATAAAATTACACTGCACGACTGTATATTTTCTAGTCATTGGGCGTCTCCTTTAGTAAACAAAAAGTACAGCGCCTTTGCTTCGATTGCCGCAATGCGCAATTGTCTCGGGGAGGACATTAGTATGCATGTTGCAAGACCAATATAATCCTCACCAACTATTTTAGAATAAACAGGGTAATATTTTGCATTGTGCAAAGAAAATACAATATCATAAGTCAGTTGTGGTATGTGTTCATTAGTTGATCGACAGTAATCCATCTCAAGAAGTAATTTTGTAACATTTCATTTGAATACCCACTGTTGTTTTCAGCTGTACTAAGATTCAGATAGTTAGTTAAAGATATTTTACCAATAACTTATCTTTTACAAAGTGCCCTTAGTGGTACCTGGATCCATATGCACGATTACTTCGCTTATATCTGAGTTGATGAACTCCATTACAGATGTACTTACACTAGTTTTCTACACTCTTGAATGAACGCTAGACATGAATGTATAAAGATGATTAGATTTATAACAAGTTATCTCTTTATAATTATTCACTTTTTAGAAATCTGGTGCTCTTACTTAGATTAGACTAATTGACATGATTGAAGTATGAGATGCGCTTATACGGAATGTGCATTACATTCTATCTCCCTCTACACTTATTATCCCCCCCCCACCACACACTATATACTACACTCACTATATACTACACTCACTATATACTACTACACACGTCTCTACACTTTATAAATCTGATCTGGTCCTCATCACCATGGTTTTCCGGCATGTCAGGGATCGAATGCTCATCAAAGTCTCGGGACTGCACGTCTGTGTTTACAATTTACCGCATTGGGAAGGTGCAGGTGCGCTTCGGCCGGTGGTTTTCTATACTTTCACACAATCCAACAACCTCTTTGAAATACATTTCACTCTGTGTTTTCTGTTTCTCCCCTTTTTGTATGCCAAATAAAAGCAGTTAATTAATTCCTCTCTGCTTATAAATAAGAAAATAAACTTCCTTTTTTGTCTGACTCTGAGACTGACGCGTCTCTCTTATTTTAATTTTTTTTAGTGTCCGCCCCCCTGCCACCCGCTTTAAGCCCCACATACGCGTCTCCAGTCGGAAGTCGCAAAATAGTCCAACACTTTTTTTTTGGGGACTTTTCTAGTTTTATATTGCCTTTAACTTTAAGTTAAGCACATAGGAAAGCATTGATAAACAGATACAAATTTCTCGGTGTTTCACTATGGATCTCGACACTTTCTCATCTATTGATACTCCTCGTAAGAATGGCTTCGGACTCAAAAACACGTCTCTATCCGTGCTTACCCAGAAGAAGACACATAAAACACAGACTCAAAAGAACTTTGAACAGTTCAATAAACAACAGAGAATGACAATGAACTTTGCAAACACACAATCTTATCCACTACAAAGTATCTCATCAAATCATCCTCAACCGGGTTTCCAACCACCACGGTTCCATAAATCTTCTAGAGAGTCAATGAGATCGCATAATTCTAATAATGTACGGAGACAACAACAGCAACCACATCCACAGCAATACACTCAAGATTATCATTTGGATTCATTTGTACCTACACAACCAGTTCTTCCACAAGGTACTTGGGTAGACTCAAATACTCGTCCTGATAGTATTGGAGCATACTCTCCAACTTCTTCGGATTTTACTTTCGAAGACGCTAAATACACTTCTCCAGAGACAAGTCACAATAGTGATTGGAGAGAGTCGTCACAATCTTCATCAGAATTAGAAGAAGAAATGATAAAGATTAAACAAGAATTGGAGAGATTACAAACCATTGAAGCCGAAAATGTTAAATTAACCGTTGCCAATGAATCATTAACTACACAATTGGATTTGGTAAAGTTGGAAAATGGTAAACTTCTGGAAAGTCAACCCATAATTCCACAATCACCAGTTATCTCTAGTGATTCTAGTGAAAAGGAAGAGGAATACATAAGAACTATCAAACTCTGTCAAGAACTCGAAATCAAATTCACAGATACAACTCAACAGTTGAACAAGTTGAAATTGGTTCATAAGACAAATATGGATATGAAAAATCGTGAAATAGCTAGATTGAAAGAAGATTTAAAAGAAATGGATACCTTCTACTCTGAAAAGACCATTGATACTAATGACACAACGTTGTCTTCCCCATCACCTGAACGTGTCATTGATGTGATACCCACAAAGAAAGAAGCTACTCAAACATCACAATCAACTGGAACGGATTTGATACAAGATTTGCTATATACCATAAGAACTTTGAGATCACATAATGAGACTTTGGTAAAAGAGAAACAACAACTCGTACAGCTGGCAGAGAAGGATAAGAAGGTCTTAACAACGCTGGCACACTCTTCAAGAAATAAGGTAAAGATAAGAAAAGGTCTTAGCCTATTATCCGAGGTGGATACACTGATTTGAAATCCCCCCCCCCATATTATACCCCCCATATTATACCCCCATCTAATTCACTTCTCCCTTCCATGGCCTAATATCTAACTAGGAACGTTTTATGTCTGTATAAACAAATAATATATTACTGTAATAATAATAGCTATCATGATCATAAGCATTGTAAGTATGAGATAAATCATATCAACGTCTATAAAATTGAATCCAAATGACAGCTAACTACTATGCGTCTCTTTTCAAGATAGAAATGAAAAACAGATATAATGAAAATCCTTGTATACACCTGAAATACTATAATCACAATTCATAATAGATTCATGTTTGAATCATCAAAAGAAAACTTATAGTCACGTGATTTTTTGGGGTATGTCACGTGACAGGGTTGATTTTGGTGTATTGTTCTGGCTAATTTGAAGTTTTCGAAGAAGGGCGTGTGGCGTAGTTGGTAGCGCGTCTGCTTAGCATGCAGAAGGTCTTGGGTTCGACTCCCAACTCGTCCAATTCTTTTTTTTTCTTCAAACATTTTTTTTATATGACGCTTATGTAATCCTACTGATCGCGAAAGTTCGCAGGACGGCGATCAAAAGCCGAGGCGAAAAGTAGGCATCATCTCCACACCAAATCAAACGGCCTCTGTCTTTCTTCTCTCTTTTAAGAAACAAATACCAAAATAGACAAAACAACTAATCGGAAATCCGGTGTTATATTTGAATAAAGCACTTAAACAGGGATTCCCAAAAAAAGGAGACTATCAAATCGGAAACCATCGCAGAAAGCAGAAGGAAAAAGAGCCTTATCATCTCACACAACCAAAAATCTCCACAATGTCAGCACCAAGACCGAAACCTTGGGAAGTCAGCTCAGGAACGTCTGCTGCTGGTGAGTTACAACTAAATTCGAATTCTTCATCAACACTAACTAACGACTATACAGCTGCATCAGGACAGACAACGGATATCGCACCTCAACAGACGGTGCGGTCACCTGAACAAGAACCGGCCATCCCAGAACGACCACGTTCATTAGCAGATGCAACAGCATCAACACCATACTCTTACGATTCACATGGCTCATCCTCGATGTATGGAAATAGTGGAATGCTTGGTGGAGGTTATGGAAGCTCGATGTATGGAGGCATGGGCGGTCTCGGTGGGTACGGTTCCTCGATGTACGGCTCTTCGATGTATGGTTCTCGAATGGGAGGCTATGGTGGTATGTATGGTGGTATGGGAGGTATGGGAGGCATGTACGGTGGTATGGGAGGAATGTATGGTATGGGTGGTATGGGTGGTATGGGTATGAATGGTGAAGGGGGTAATGGATTTGCTGAGAGTACGCAGGCAACTTTCCAGTTAATTGAGAGTATCATTGGTGCATTCGGAGGCTTTGCACAGATGCTGGAAGCCACGTATATGGCCACATACTCATCTTTTTTCACAATGGTGAGCGTTGCTGAACAGTTTGGTAACTTGAAGAATGCACTTGGTTCCTTCCTTGGTATTTTTGCTCTTATCAAATACTTCAAGAAGATGCTTGCAAAACTGTCTGGTAAGCCACTTGCAGATCAGTTGAAAATCGATGCAAAGGAATTTGCTAAGTTTGAATCCAAGAAACAGATGGAAGCTACAAGATCTTCCAAACGTATTTCACTAAAGCCTTTGCTGATCTTCCTTGCCATGGTAATTGGTACCCCAATCTTACTGAAAAAATTAGTCTTCCATTTGGCTAAACAAAGAAACATGGCCCTTCCAGGTCAATTCCCAAACGAACTTCCAGGTCAACCACAACAACCATTAGAAGTATCTAAGATCGATTTCGCCCGTGCTCTTTACCACTTTGTTCCGGAAAATCCACAAGTGGAGGTTGAGCTTATGGATGGCGATCTAGTTGCAATCATAGCGAAAACTGACCCATCTGGAAAGCCATCCCAATGGTGGAGAGTTCGTACGAGAAATGGAAAGACTGGATACGTGCCAGCAAACTATTTGGAGATCTTGGTGAGACAGCCAGCAAAGGAACCTATTGAGGAAGCTACGCCTTCGGAGGTTAATGCTTAAAGGACATATCTCCATGCCTTTCTAATGAAACGTTTTCTACATCATCCCTTGTAATATCATGAGAGTCATTTCTTTCATCAACGTAGTAATCCTAGTCAATAACAACAGGATCATCAGCAGTTCCATCTACTGCAAAGTATTCATCT
Organism: Petasospora bimundalis; assembly: GCA_030569745.1. Lineage (NCBI taxonomy): Eukaryota > Fungi > Ascomycota > Saccharomycetes > Phaffomycetales > Wickerhamomycetaceae > Petasospora > Petasospora bimundalis. The sequence continues at coordinate 242,610 of JAJMLR010000013.1, forward strand.
CCACTTTCATCTGTATCAAAAAATTCAGAAAGATGGTAAGGGTCGTCTTCATCATCACTAAAGATCTTAACTTTTTTCCTCTTTGGTTCTCCAATAGCTCCATTTTGTTTAAATTCCTCGACTATTTGCACGTCTTCCTCATCTTCATGGTCACTTAGGGCTATAACATCTTTTTCGACTTCGTAGGGCTTCTTTGTTTCTAACACTGTAACAACATTGTTGTCGTCTATTTCCACGGTATCAACATTTGCTGGAACGTGCTTTAATACTGTGGCCATGAAATCATCATGGATTAATTCTGTGGATGCAAACTTGACATTACAAATTGGACACTTGAAAATCACACTGTTTTTTCTCTTTTTGGTCAATTTCAGATGACCTGTCTGTGTCATTGATTTTCCAGCTCTCAATTTAACCTCAAATCTTTCTTTAATGACATCTTTAGATCCATTTCCACCATTTTTGATCTCCTTAGATTCAGTAATCATCGGTATGTAGCAGAATCTGGAATCTACCAGTGTCAGTCGATCATAGAAGCCTTCCCCAATCCTATTCACACTGCAAAAGGACTCAAAATCAAAAGCTTGTTTGTGTCGACACTGTTGACTCTTCACACATCTGACTATCCTCTGTTGAGAGATTATATCATTCAAGGATAGCCTGGTGGTCAGAACTTCTAGTTCTTCTTCTTCTTCCACAGGTGCAGTTCTCTTTTTCGGTGATCGTGTGTTGGATAGTGTTGAGCCTTTGACTGCTGTTGCTGCTTTAGTGGGGTTCGTTGATCTCCTGCCTGCTAATAGGTGGGCCCCATCCACCTGAGTTATCACCGACTGTGGCCTCACTGGTTCTATTAGTGGACGTATTACAGCTCCAGATGGAAGAGAGTGTGTCGGAGTCTGCATCTTGGAGGGAAGGAGGGCGTTGAAATTACCTATGACGATGATTCAAATTGTTCCCAGAAAGTAGCAGTCACAGCTGTGTATTGTAAATGACCGTACAGAGCACTTTTGGCTGCTGACGAGTGTGGTAACTAAAGAAGAGCAGTGACGGCTTTAATGTGTGAGAGTTTCTAAAGGTTTCCACCGCGCCATAGTGAAGAAAACTGGTAGGGGCACTTAACATATAGACCCGCAATTGGCAAACAATACGCTACTGACTGTAGTTATAAACTCGTATTTCTATCATTCATTTCATTATCTCATTAAACAAAGAAGGTGTAAAGTGTTCTCTTCACCTTGGCAAAACCTTTGAGGTTTTCGTATTCCTCTCTGATGGCCCTTTCTTCATCGCTCTCGTAATAACGATCAGTATCGAAATCCATCTTCTCAGCTCTGATAAACCTGTCAAACTTACGGTTCTTTATGTAATAGTAGATGTACCAAATAATGAGTGTTGTTGGGAACACCAGAAGCTCCAAGTAGTCTTGGAAAAAGTCGGATACACTCCAAGGAGCAAAAGCACTCCAACCCTGAACGAATAAGATGAAGGTTGTGAAGATAACAACAAAGTAAGGACCATAAGGATAAGTCCAGTTCTTGAACTGTAACTCATGAGTTCTTCCTTGTTTTTGTAAACCTCTTCTGAATCTGATGGAGGTGATACCAATACATAACCAAGCTAACTGGTTAGACACACCGACAATGTTTTGGAGCCATGTCCATAACTCACCAGCACCAACAAATGATGAACCAAAGCAAAGACCACCAGCAAGCCAAGTGATCAGAACTGCAACATATGGAGTCTCGTAACGATTTTTCCAAGTTAAGATCTTTGGGAGGTATCCATCAGTTCCTAAAGTGTAAGCCAGCATTGATCCAGCGTACAAAGCATGATTACCAGCAGAGATCACAGAAGTCATAATCACTGCATTCATGAAAGAACCGGCAGCTTTTGATCCAGCTTCTTGGAAAACAATTGTAAATGGAGATGTAACGACCGATTTAGTGGCCAAGTTTGGATAGTTGTAAGGAACATTCATGGCGATGAAGAAAACAGAAAAGATGTAAAAAATGATAATTCTGTAGAAAACAGTACGTGTGACAATTTTTGTAGAGTGAATTGGGTTCTTAGCTGATCCAGCAGTAATAGTGATACTCTCTGTACCACCAAATGCAAAAGCAGCAGAGACGAATAGTTTAGAGAACCCTTTGAACCCGTCAACAAATGGTGCGTCACCAATGGTCCAATATTTGAAACCAATGTACTCATTCTGCGAATTATGACCAGCATTAACCACAATGCTAACGATGAAAAATGCAATAATGGCAATGACTTTTAGTAAGGCTAACCAGTACTCTGTCTCACCGTAAAATTTAACGTGAACAATATTAAGCAATAACAAGACGACCCAGAAGATCAAAGACACAATCCAAAAGTGGAACTCGGTCCAGTATCCCATAATCAACTGCAGAGCAGTTAAGTCTGATGCCACACTGACGGCATCGTTAAACCAATAGTTAATTAAGATTGCAAAACCAAAAGATTCACATCCAAATTTATTTGCAAAGGAGCAAAAAGAACCAGCGATTGGCATAAAGGCAGACATTTCACCAAGTGCCAACATAACCAAGTATACCAAACCACCAATTATGGAGTAATTCAATAGTAATGAGAGGGGACCACCTTTAGCCAAAGCTGGACCAGTACCCAAGTATAAACCGGTACCAATGATACCTGCGATGGAAATCATCGAGATCTGACGAGGTGTCAATGAACGATTAAGGGAATTCACGGTGCCCTCATGTAGAGATGGCGTGGAGCTCTCCACGCTGAGCTTCTCAGGATCCTTGGATTCTGACATATGTGATATTTCAAACTTGTTTAAGTGATTAGACTAGAGTTTCATATTTTACAAGAGGGTAAACTCAGAGATTTATAAAGTACCCTCATCGCCTGATGGGAAGAGATTTGAGATGAGTATCCCCGCCGTTTCGATGGCGTGCTGTGGTGGTCCTTCTTTAAATAGTATACAGATTTATGTGAGCCACAGTTTTTGTAGTAGTTGACACAATCACTGCCGTACGTGAAATCTGATCAAAGAAAAAAAAGTTTAAAACGTATTACAGCGGCGTGTGTCAGAGGCTGCATCAGCGCCGTCCGAACGGAGTTCCGCAAAAGCAACTGAAGCCGTTCAAGGGGGGGAGTGCAAACATAAGCGTTCGAGCTTTGAAAAATACAGTTGCTTTTTTTCGATTAAATTTGATTAAATGTTATAGATTTCTTTGGTAATAACTTATAATATATATAGCATATACCTACTTGTGTATGTATTAATACCTATATAGACACGTAAACCTGTGTGTGGCACTGCTGCACATGTTACTAGCTCTCTAGCATGGCTAGCGCGCAGCTACTCTAGTGCATACTTATATACTAGTGTAATAGTTGTACGTACAATACTAAAGAGAGATCGCTATCCCTTATGGCGATAAGTACTACTAGTAGCACTACCTACTACTAGATCATGATATATAATAATAATAATAATTTATATTATTATTATATATTATAATTATTATAATGATCATGATGTATATATAAATTGCAAGTGAAAAGTTTAAAATCTAGAATGGACTCGCTAATTCTTGACTTAATATGAAAATTTGAAATGTCTCTCTCAAATAATAGCATTTGGAGAGCAGTAACCCATCAAAAGTATAATATAGACCAAGTCAAATCAATCTAAATAAAAAAATATCATTTAAACCCCATTAAAGTACATCTAAATAGAATTTATAAATACAGTGATGTCTGGGTGTTTTATGAGATGTCAGGGTTTAAAATTAACCTGTACACCAGTCACCGCTGTAAATTGTGCGCATACCGCCGGCGTACTGCATATCGCCGTACATTTCCGTCGTTCAATCAAGTTTTAATGTGTGGCTGTTTCTACTGAACTTCAACGTTTGACGTGAGATAAGTTACTTGATCTTTGATTATTACTCATTAATATAGCATTCTATAATATTTTCTGCAAAATTAATTCAAAACGATCACTCTGGCCTCATAAGGCTTCAGTTTGTCCTCAGCGTATCCAGACTCACCCATATTAGACAGGATCACTTTACCAAGTGGGAAGGTATAGAAAACTTCTTTATCGGTGAAGTTCAAAACAACCTGAACGATTTCCTTTGCACTTGACTTAACATATGTGAAAGTCTCTTTGTTTTCCAAATCGAGAATCTTAAAATCACCATGTGTGAGTGCGTCACGATGCTCTTTTCTCACTTTCAATGCCCTTTTGTAGAAATTCAAAATAGACTCTGGATCAGACGTTTGTTGAGAAACGTTTATCTCTTTGTAGTTATCATTGACACGCATCCATGGTTTACCAGAGCTGAAACCGGCATTCTCAGAAGAGTCCCACTGGACAGGGGTTCTAGCATTGTCACGACCAACCAGATTGATATTCTTCAATACCTTATCTTTTTCCTCCTTCGTACGCTTAACTTCGTTAAATGCATCCCAGTAGTTGATGGACTGGATATCCAAATACTCAGATATATCCCATTCCAGGGGAACATTGGTCATTCCAATCTCTTGACCCTGATACAAAAATAATGTGCCAGTCAATGTTGTCTCCATAGTAGCAAGCATTTTCGCTGAACGCTTCCATAACTCAGGGGTAGATGTGTTACCAAACCTTGTGACACAACGTGGAAGGTCATGATTCTCAATCACGACAGTGGTCCAAGTGTCATTTCTTTCACCTGTTTTGTCATCAATGATGAAATCTGCTTGCTCCTGAACGGAGTTCTTGAAATCAGCTAAAGTGTATCCTTGATACCTGAAACGATCATTGGGATCAAGACCAAGCTCCACAGTTTGAAATTGAAACATTATGTTCATTTCCTTCTCCTTTGCACTTACGTATGGTAGTGCATCTTCTTTTGGACATCCAATGACTTCGCCTACAGTCATTGCATCATATTTTGAAATTATTTTTTCGTTCATCTCTTTATGAAATTCATGGATTCTTGGACCATTGAGTGTCTGTGACCATGGTGGTTGATACTTCTCCTCAGGGTAAACTATATCAGCATCTGCAAATCTTTGATCTTTGGAATACAATGCAGCAGTATCAACTCTGAATCCATTAACACCCTTCTTCAACCAAAACTCCACAGCATTCTCATAAATAGCAGCTCTGGCGTCGTCATTTTCCCAGTTGAGATCTGGTTGAGTCTTTGCAAAGAGTCTCAAGTAATACTGTTCTGTTTTCTCATCGTACTCCCAAGCTGGACCACTAAAGATGGAGGCCCAATTGTTTGGTTTATCCTTCCAAATGTACCAATCTCTCTTTGGGTTATCTCTTGAAGATCGAGACTCTTTAAACCACTCATGTTCAGAAGAGGAGTGATTAATAACTAGATCAACAATAATTTTCATATCACGTTTCTTGATCTCAGCGATGAGCTCGTCCATATCTTCCATAGTACCAAACATCTTGTTTATCTTTTGGTAATCCGAAATGTCATAACCCATGTCATCCATTGGAGAATCATAGTGAGGAGATAACCAAATCACGTCTACCCCAAGATCTTTGATATGATCTAACTTGGAGGTCAGACCAGGAAGATCACCAATACCATCACCGTTCGAGTCCTTGAAGGAGGCTGGCCAGACTTGGTAAACCACAACGTCCTTCCACCAAGGAGTATTTTCTATCATTTCGTTTCGTTATTGATCTCTATTTGGTTGTGTGTTTTTAGTTTTGATTCATGTAGAATGAGACGAATTTAATGGACGCTTCGGTATTTCGTATTTTAGCCAGCGTGCACAGAGCGGTTGCAGCGATATTTAATGAGGCAGTTCATCTTGAAATTAAACGAAAACAGGACAAAAAGACTTGAACACACAAATCAGGTGTTGTTAATAAAAAAAAAGATATTGGCCTGATATTAATGATATAAATATAAATATAAAAATGGTAATTTTAGTTCATTATATCGAAAACTCTTTCGAATGTGTCAAACCGTCTCGGCGGCTCGAGAAACAACTGTAGGCGGTTTACCCCGGATATTATTACAGTTGAACCGTTTTAAGAAAAACTCTCATTTGAAGACTTAAATTTGGCAACTTCAACGGTCAAAGATTCACGTCTTTCTGTATATTTCACATTTAAATAAGCCCAGAGAGAGAGATGGATTCCTTTTTTAAATGGCTCTGGCCGCAAAAGAGGCTACAAAATAGTTTTAAAGAAGCAATTACGATTACCACAGAAGAACCCTGGTGGAAGGACTCAATAGTCTACCAAGTTTGGCCAGCTTCGTTCAAAGATTCTAATGGAGATGGAATTGGTGACTTGAATGGTATTACCGAGAAGCTGGACCATATCAAATCTTTGGGTGTTGATGTTGTTTGGTTGTCTCCACACTATGCATCTCCTATGGATGACATGGGTTACGATATCTCGAACTACGAAGAAGTGAACCCACAGTTTGGTACGATGGATGATATGGATAGGCTCTTGAATGAGTTGAAGAAGAGAGAAATGAGACTAATAGTGGATCTTGTCATTAACCATACCTCTTCTGAGCATGCATGGTTCAAAGAGTCAAGATCTTCGAAGGATAACCCAAAGAGAGATTGGTACATATGGAAGGATAACCCAAACAACTGGGCTTCAAACTTCTCTGGGTCTGCATGGGAATATGATGAGGAAACAGAGCAATATTATCTTCATTTGTTTGCTATAACTCAACCAGATTTAAACTGGGAGAAGCCAGAAGCAAGAACGGCAATATACAAATCAGCATTGGAGTTCTGGTTGGAAAAAGGTGTGTCAGGCTTTAGAATTGACACCGCAGGGTTATATTCCAAAGTACAAACTTTTGAAGACGCGCCAGAGACTCTTAAAGGTCAAAAGTATCAGCCATATGGTTCTCTATCTAACTCTGGTCCAAGGATACACGAATTCCATAAGGAGATGTACAGAAAAGTAACTTCAAAATACGATGCTATGACCGTTGGAGAAGTCGGCCACTGTTCAAAGGAGGATGCCCTAAAGTACGTCTCAGCAAGTGAGAAGGAGATGAATATGATGTTCTTATTCAATACTGTGGATGTTGGTATCACTAGAGGAGAAAGTTTCAATTACAAAGATTGGAAACTCACAGAGTTCAAAGACGCAATCAAGGAACAGTCAGACTTTATATTTGATGTAAAGACTGGTGAGAAAAACGATGCATGGTCTACTGTGTTCATAGAGAATCATGATCAACCTCGTTGTGTTACAAGATTTGGAAACACCTCTAACAAATTGTTTTGGAACAGGTCGGCTAAGATGTTGGCTACTTTACAGACAACTTTGACGGGAACTTTGTTTATATACCAAGGACAGGAGATTGGAATGACCAACGTTCCCTTGGGATGGGACATATCTGAGTACTTGGACATAGGAACCATCAACTTTTGGAAAAAGTATTTAGCTGAAGGTCATACCGAAGAGGAGAAAAAATCGAAGCTCAAGATGATTAACTTGATGGCAAGAGACAACGCCAGAACTCCTGTTCAATGGGATGACACGGTTAATGGTGGTTTCAGTCATGGAACCCCTTGGATGAGAATCAATGATAACTACAAAGACATCAACGTGGCTACCCAGGAAACGGATCCACACTCAATATTAAGCTTTTATCGAAAGGCAGTTGAAGTTAGGAAAGTACATAGAGACGTACTGACGCATGGGTTCTTCAAAATCTTGGACTACCATAATCAGAATATTTTCACATATGTGAAAAATCAGAAGGGAAAGCAGATCCAAGTTGTGTTGAACTTCACTGATCAAGAGCTCAGCTATGACTTCCCTGCAGGTGAGGTGATCTTGACCAATGTTGAAGACGGGGGTCGGAAGTTGCAGCCATACGAGGCAAGGGTAATCCTCGTTAAGTGAATAACAAGCGTATTGAATAGTTATCTTACGTAGTGAAAATATATCGAAGCCTGGAAAAAAGCTATGAATCTTTAGACGGATATGCAAGGGAAAAAAAAAAATTAGGCAGAGCTCATCGCGCGCGTAGTGAAAAGTTCACGAGACAAAAAGTTATGCGATATTTCTTTTAGCACTTCTTTTAATAAGCAGATTATTACAAAATGGCCTTTGTCAAGCGTGTTAATGAACAGAAACCAGTTGTTCTTGATGGTGCACTAGGAACTCTTCTTCCAGCGGAATCACAAGAACATGCTTTGTGGTCAACACATACAGTTGTCACAATGCCGCAGGCAATTCTTGACATTCACAAGTCTTATGCCACCCATGGCGCCGAGCTGATTCAAACATCAACTTATCAAACAAGCAAAGAATCGTTGCTTAAGTACTTTCCGGACCAGACATACGCCGGTTGTATTAAGAAAAGTATTGAACTGGCTTACACTGCCAAGATCGAGAGCCCTAACAGTGAGAAGATCTTCATCGCTGGGAGTGTTGGTCCATTCGGTGCATCTTTGGCTAATGGTGCAGAGTACACTGGCGATTATGGTGACATCACAGCAGATGATATCAAGGAGTTTCACAAAGAGAGACTAGACATCCTATGCCAAGACCCAAGAGTCGATGTCATTGCTCTGGAGACAATTCCTAACCGTTCCGAGCTTGAAATTTTAATTCAAATGATGAATGAGGTACAAAAACCATACTACCTCAGTATGAGTGTAAAAGAGGAGTCCCTTGCAGATGGAACTCCACTAGAAACCTTTGCCAAAATTCTGGAATCCGCAAATGACAACTGTATTGCCGTTGGTGTTAATTGTCTTGCTATTGACAGTTCATTGACTTGGTTGAGACTCTTAAAACCGTTGAAGAAGGGTCTTGTTGTTTATCCTAACTCTGGAGAAGTCTATGTGGATAGACAGTGGGTCTCTGATCCAACAAAGAAGACTTTAACATGGAATGAGTATGTCCAAGAGTTACATAAGATTGGTGATGTGAAGATCATCGGTGGATGCTGTCGTACCACTCCTCAAAGCATTCAGGAGATCAAGAGCTCAGTAGAAAAGTACTATTGAGTATATTGACTATAATATAAATTGCATTAAAAAGAAAATTTCCATTCACCTTTAAATTCTCATTAAGTATATTCAAAAAAAAAAAACAAGCATTAAATAATAGCTTTTATATCTCTCAAAGATACAAAAAAAAAATTGTATGCGATAGTGATAACCGTGAGGTTCGAACTCACGCCTCCGAAGAGACCAGGACCTTAACCTGGCGCCTTAGACCACTCGGCCAGGTTACCAACTTCGAAAATCTTGGGTACTTTTTCACACTTTGTGGTAAAACCCAGTCGTGGCCGTAACAGAGACTTAGTCCCGATTTTATTCATTGTTTAGTCCCTGCATTAGGCGCTTTTTCTTTCCGTTTTGAAGCAATCTTTTGCTATTTGCAAGATTAAAAGTATTTAAAACTTAGAGAAAAGAGGTACACTACAAATTGGATAGAAAGAGGTTGGTAATGGCATTCAGCGTCCATACTTTCCAGAAATCACTAGGGCTTTAAGTCTTTTAGTCTTTTTTTTTTCTGCAAGTCTCACCTAGTCCCTTGATGAGCACACGTCTAAACACCCCAAAACACCTGGGTTTGAATCAATCAAATAAACTCAGGATTTTTCAGTTGAAAGTTCCTGCTTTGCAAATAGGTGATAAAACTCTGCCGGTAGGTCTTAAGCTCTTTGAATTTTCTTTCCTTTTTTATTTTGTTCCGAATTCATCTGCCGGGTGATCCAGAGACTTTTACATTATCATATACTTTTCGAATATGCTTGACAAGCTTCCTATTGAGCTGATCTCTGAAGAGCTCATAAAACACATACAAAAGGAGGATGAGTATTCCCTGATGTTAACTTGCAAGTCTACGCATTATGCCACAAAAGATCACTTCCATAAGACGTTTAAGCCAAAGCCAACGCTTATCTGTTTTGACAATCCTATCCATCACGACTTCCACTACCAACATTTGAGCAGAACTTGGGCTTATAAAAAGGCACAGAGCTGCTCAACTGACAACTATTACTCTAAGTGTGGCACTTATAGAACGCTGGATACTACCTATGATGTGCTGATGGAAGAGTATAAACAGATCTCATCCAAGTTGTAATGAGGTCACATGAGATGATTGTACGAATACCCCCCCCCCCCACGAAGAGAAGAGATTCTGCGATGATTTTTGCATCGTTCGAGAGTGCAAACTCCAGAGAATCTCCTCAATAAAAGTTCATTTGCGTTAATCGAAACTTTTGTAGGAAAAGTAGAACTCAAAAAGAGAAAGAGAAAGAGAAAGAGAAAGAGAGAAAGCTCATCGAACGCGAAAACGAAAACAAAACAAACAGAATCGCTCCGGTTAAACTCCATCGCACCGTTTCACAAACTGGAAAAAACACACGCAACGATGGAAGTGGATGAATTGCGGATTGCTAAAGTCGCCAAAGACCTTCACTGTCAGATCTCCGAGGGACTTCAAAATCTTGCCTCTAATGACAATATCCTTGACATCCGGGCCCTTTTAGTGGACATTCATCAGTTTCAACCAGTACCGCAGCTTCTGCATAACCATCTGGGATCATATGTTAAGACAATATTGGAGGCTTATTTAAATTGCAAAAACATACCCCAGGTAACAGAGGTCTTCTATACTTTTTCAAAGATTGTGGGGTCGAAAAAAATGCTTAATTTCTTTCAGACTGACGTTCATCTCATTCCTCAATTAACTATGCGATTTCTCTCAAACCAAGGTCTCCATTGGCATGAAAAGTACTTGTTACTGTGCTGGCTCACAGTACTGGTACTGGCGCCATTCAAGCTTGATACTTTTCAGGAAAACATAAAAGACCAATTACGACAGATTGGAAACTCGGAATTGGATCATTCAGGACCTTTACAACCTCTGGCCGCTAGACTTATTGGGTCATTGATCATGAGATCTGACTGTGATGAGCTGTTCCAGAACTTTATAGGAGAGTTCATAGAAAAATTTGATACCTCGTCAGATGTTATGCAACAGGGATATCTTTTTGCACTCAATGTTGCTCTTCACAAAGATCCTACCATGAAGATAATGAGTGTTACCCCGGGACTTGTTAAGATTCTAGTGAACAACGGTGATGGTGGATCAAATGCTGACCTCACTGCAAAGATTTTATCAAAATTGACTCTCTATTTGGATAAGGCAGATGATTTTGAGGGAGAAGAGAATGTGGTGACTTGGTTTGAAGATCAGTTCTCAAATAGTAATACGGACACCAGATTCATTTTGGCAAGACAATACTCCAAGATGCTCACAAGGATAGATCAATGCTTTGGTATTGACTTAATGCTGGATTTGCTTGAAAATACCCAGACTCTCTTACAAGGCTCATTTGAAATGATTAATTCCGACAGACTTCATTCATATCTTCTTTCATTAGCAGAGCTCTTAAGACTTGATCTTCTTGATAATACTAAATTCGAAACAGTTTCTGGGATCTTACACAAGACTTTTTACTTCCAGCAAGCTCGTATAACACATATATCTGGCTCCAATATTCGTGATGCCTCAAATTTCATTGCATGGTCATTGGCAAAATATCAGAAAGAGACATTACAACCGGATATTTCATTAGCAGTCTTCAATGACCTTTTGTTGGTCTGTTGCTTCGATAAGGAGATTATCGTCAGAAGGTCAGCCACAGCTGCTCTACAGGAACTTGTGGGTCGTCATGGAGGTCAGGTATGGAACTATATATACCCAAATAACAATGGCAATTCCGCAAGAAGTATCCGTGTCATTGAAATCTTGGATTATGTCGATTTAGGATCAATAGAGAAATCATATTTGTCAATTTCTAAAGAGATTATTGACCTTTTCCCTCATTTAAAATCACACTTCATTGAATTCTTAATCAATAATGTTTACAACTTGGACAATGAACTTTCTAAACTCTCGTCAAAGGCACTCAAAGTTATCATGGCCCAAGAATCACCGGAGATGAGAGACCAGGTAATAACAAAAATTATCTCCAGATCAACTAAAAAGCCATTTAATGCATTCATTGCTCTATCGGAGACAATCCCACTTATTCATAACAAGGAGATATTGCAAGAAATCACTCCAGTTTTCTTCAACACAAAAATAAACCATCATAGAGACCCACCATTTGCCATTATTGCTTTTCTCTCTATCCTCAATGTCCTCCTGGATCTCGAGGTTGAGATGCCTGATACAGTGATCATTAACGTATTTGATGCTATCAGAGTTGAGAATTCAGATATCAGTACGGCCTTGATGCACATCGCCCCAAAATTGAATCTAAGCAACGAGTACTGGAGAAAATGGTTGTACTACATGAGAAACAATAACTTAAACACATCTGCTTCTGTTGCGTACTTACCCACTTTCATAGAGAACACTGACGACGTCATTGAGATTTTGGTGTCAGAGAAAACTGATGCTACGGTCAAAAGCGCAGTTATTGGATCCATTTCAGAGTACTTGACGCGTGGAGGAGTCCTTAGTGAAGATGTAATGAGAGACGTTATTGCTCAGTTGGATGATTACTCTGTCTCTGAACAAGGTGATGTTGGAAGTAAAGTTCGTCTTGCATCAATCAAGCTCATTGATCAAAATATTGGATTATTCAAAAATGATACGAGGATGCTTGTAGAGCTGAAGCTCCTAAGATTATCAGTCGAACCTATCGATAGGTTAAGACAGGATTCTGTTCAATTATTGCTGAAGTTTTACGATTCCGCTGAGATTTCGTTTGAGACCAGAGACTTGAGATTGTACTTTGATGAAGTACTCCAGTTCTTGAGATGCCATTATGACGACAACAAAGATGCTTCGTTGGAGTTGATGAGAGGATTTATTTTTTCTGGAGGTGCATTGAAAGCGACAGATACATTGATCACATCCTCCCTCCACGCTTTTTCTTCCTTCTATGTTTTGAACCTTTCAGACCTACAGAGAAAGGATATCCTTCTCCAATTGGCCTCACTGATCAAGTCGGAGCAGGGTGCCTCCAAAGATGATTCATTCAAATCCCAACGTCTGAACAAACAGATTCTTGTGGGTATGCAATTTCTCACACGTCTTCTCCAGACAAATATTCCAATTCCTGTCGATTTCAATTTGAAAGGGTTGTATGTTCGTGTCCATAACTTGCACTTAGGAACAAAGAACATGACCAGACTCACATGTGCGATCAAAATCTTCGGATACATGTTTGCAGCACATGACCTCCCTGAGGCTAAGACTAGATTAATGTGGCTGATGATAAATCATCCATTGGCAAGGGTGCGAACGCTGGCAAGTGAGGAAATATACATGGTCTACGTGGAGAAGTATCAAATAACCAAAGATGAAAGGTATAAGGATGCATTGGAAGTCATTGAACAGGTTGATTGGAGTGGAAAGAACCTCAGAGTTCATGCGAAAAAAGTGGATGTATAATTAAATAATTTAATTTGATGAATCATGGTGACGTTTGAGCATTTTCGATTCACGGAGATCGTAGTGAGTTCTATGTTCGTGTGGTTGATAAGTGAGAAGGAAATCATCTGGTTGGCCAGATAATTTGGAGTCCACAACAAGTTTGGGAGCTGCAGAGTTTAGCAGAGAAGTAATAAGTTGTTTTGAAGATTCTGGAACCCACTTCAAGTCGATCATTGATTCCAGTCTGTGCCTTGTAAATGCAGAGAAATCATCATATAGTTGGAAGAAGTGTGCCATATAAAAAATGAACTCCTCTTCGTTAGTGACAGATGTTTTGAAGAGACTGGAAAATGCGTTCTCAGTAATTGTTATATTTTTGGACTGTGAGTATCTGAAAAGCTCAAAAGCTCTCAGTGAACCGTCATTACCACGTTCGCAACAACGGAAAAGGATCTGATACGAGAGGGCGTCAAAGTGATGTAGTGGGATGTTAGTGTAGAGGAAAATGACTCCAGTTGTATTTGTGAGATCTGAAACTGCCTTTAAGAGTAAATTGGCGTACATAGACTTGACACTCTGATTGTACGGCTTATCAAAGACACTATGACGCTCAAGAAGCAGCAAAATATCCGGCCGTTTAACGTCACCAGGAGCTCCATAGTCCTTCGAATCATGTGTGTCTTCAGAAGTCTGCTGTCTTTGTACTCCAATTTCCTTTAATTCCATCTTTAAAAGATCCACTACGAAATTGAAGTCGGTGATATGAAGGTCCTCAGTTAAAATTGGCTGAACAAAGCTCATGAGCTCGAGATATTGATCAAGATCGTTATTTCCCAGGAGCTCTACAAGCAAGGATGCTCTGTAGCTCGTCATATACTCTTCGCTATCCCACAATTTAAGAACTGTGTCAGTATCTCCTCTTTGAACAGCACTCAACAAACCAATCTCTTTCTCAACTCTGGACAGATTTTCCACAAACATGGGACTCTTCAACAAATGACAAGAGACTTCATGAGAACTACTATCCAAGGAGTCATAAAACCAAGTGTGTATGTCCTCCATCGGAGCTGTTCTGTATTGTCTGTTGTAGTAGTCCAAAAGGGCCAACGCGTAGTTTTCACTACCCATCTTTAAGGCGTGACTTATTGTTTCCACAAGATCTGCTCTCATAACCTTCTTAAGTGCTTCATAGTCCTCTTCTGATATCTGGGTAGAGTCCATCTCTTTGAGAAATACTAGAAGCTTATCCACACGCATGGAGAAGTTCTCCATTGAGCAAGATGTAATATATGGCTGATGAAAGAGTCTGTAACGGTTCCAAACTGGAAGTGAGTCATAGAAAGAAGACGGGAAAAGGGAAACAAGAGCCTCATAGCGTAGTAAAGTGATCAAATTGATCGAAGGGCCGAGATCCGTTATTGAGGAAGCAATGTAGTTCAGTTGTTGAAGCGGTGGAGATACGTTAGTTGTGCTTAGTGTTTCGATCATGGAGGTAATAATAGCTTCTAGGGGAAGTTTCAAGCTCGGATTCCCACGGTGTGATTGAATAAGCTCGTATATTCTTTTCCTCGAAAGGGGTTCCACTTGCTCCATTGGTAATTGAGGATGTTCAGATGAAAGTACAGAGAGATGCCTGATTGTGTTGTCAAGTGTGTAGTCCGTGATATGGATCGACCGCTGAAGATGATTTGAAGACAGGGAAAAAACTCCCCGACTCCTTACCTTTGCCATTGAAGCACATCTGCACACCCTCAACATCATTTAATAATCTCTCTATTCCACTTTGGTCACTCAACATTAGTGATAAGTTCTGTCTGTCCATAATCATTCGATCCGCCCCCCGCGAAAAACTTGGGCCGACCCCACACAAACAACTTTCAACACTGCGGACGTGCTTGAAGCCCTTTCTTCGCCCCAACCACAAAGAACCAGAAAGATACAACGGGGGAAGGCAATGATAAGGCATATGTTTGGTGTCAACCGGTCACGATGGTACAGTACCAAACCTTATGAGGTGTTTGACCGCACAGTAAAGCTCCAACAGCGCCAAAGAGCCATTCGCAACCGACACTCAGCTGACGTTGAGTACATTCGGGATGAGGTTGCCAGAAGAACTCTGGAACGTCTTGCCTTTGTCAAAAGATCTTTCCCACGTGTATTGGACTTTGGATGTGGTACAGGAAATTTTGAGAAGGCTCTTATAGAGGATACAGAGGATGCCACAATTGTCCGTGAACGCTTGGGGAAGTTTGTTATGACCGACTCATCTGACTTGATTTTACACAGTTCTGATGATCATATCTATAACACCAAGCTTGAGTGTTCCAAGATTGTAGCTGATGAAGAGACATTGAATCATCCTGAATTACAGAAACAGAACTCATTTGATGCTGTGATCTCAAACATGGCCCTCCATTGGGTAAATGACCTCCCTGGTGTACTGAAGAAGATCAACAACATTCTGAAGCCAGATGGCCTTTTTATGGCTTCAATGATCTCTGAGGATTCTTTGTTTGAGTTGAGAACTTCTCTTCAGCTAGCTGAAAGTGAGCGTCTTGGAGGTATGTCACCCCGTGTTTCCCCATTGGTTA
Organism: Petasospora bimundalis; assembly: GCA_030569745.1. Classification (NCBI taxonomy): domain Eukaryota; kingdom Fungi; phylum Ascomycota; class Saccharomycetes; order Phaffomycetales; family Wickerhamomycetaceae; genus Petasospora; species Petasospora bimundalis. Next base: position 258,606 of record JAJMLR010000013.1, read on the forward strand.
CCGTTAATGATATAACTTCATTGTTGAAGCAAAATAAATTCAACCTTGTAACAATTGATGTGGAGGAGATTGTGGTTGGATACCCAGATATCATGGCCGTTCTAGAGGATTTACAATTAATGGGTGAGAACAATGCCAATAAGTTCAGTTCGGGTGCCTTACCAAGGGATGTTCTTACAGCTGCTCAGGCCATTTACAAAACTTTCCATGGTGAGTCCGATGGAACACTTCCTTTAACATATAGAATTCTCTTCATGGTTGGTTGGAAACAAGCTGACTCACAGCCGAAACCACTGACAAGAGGAACCGGAGAATTTTCACTAAAAGACGTTCTCCAATGATTATTTATTAAACTCTATTTATCACCACCCACTACTATTTATATACAATCAATCAATGCTAGTTAACTAAGAGAACAACTCTGAATCACGTGATTTAAACAATGGCCAAGCGTGGCCTTACCAACTACATACATTGAAAAATGCGGAGAAACCTTGAAGTACTATATTACCCGCCATTTAAATGGGATGACAACGAGGAAAAAGGCTCAGATAAGAGGGATATAACCCCCACGGATTTAAAACACATTTTGGACTTCTTTTCTCCATGTTTTATCCCACGTAAATCGACAATCGGAGCCCTCAGGGGGGGAAATGCGCGCAGCAAATAATGTGGGGGAAGCCTTGAGGGAGGTGCTCAATGCGGCAACCCGGCACTCGTTTCCCGAGAAATACATGACGAAACCCCCCTCGTTAAAACCTTCTTGGTGCTGATTATAAAGATGCAGGAGGATCCTATTTCTGTTCCAGTTATTATATAGACAAGTTGGACGAAATGAACAGACAGGTGCTAAAGAGATCACTTTCTACCATGTCAAACTCAATTAAGCTCACTACAACTACCGAATCTTGGCCAAGTGCCCATGCTTCCAAGGGTGTCGAGCCTTATTTGACTCCACTATTCATAAATAACAAATTTGTCAAGTCTGCTACCACGGAGTGGTATGATATCCATGACCCTGCCACCAACGTTGTGATCTCAAAGTGCCCACAGGCAACAGATGCAGAATTAGATGAGGCTATTGAATTAGCACATAAAACTTTCCAATCTTGGAAAAATGTGAGTATTATGAGAAGACAACAGTACCTTTTCAAATTTGTTGAATTGCTCAAGAAAAATCACGATAGAATTGCATCTGTTATTGTTGCAGAACAGGGTAAAACTTTTGAAGATGCCAAAGGTGATGTCCTTAGAGGTCTTCAAGTCGCTGAATACGCCACTGCAATTACTACTGAATTGCAAGGAACTCAACTCGAAGTTGCCACTGATATGGATACAGTAATGATCCGTGAACCTTTGGGTGTTATTGCAGCAATCTGTCCATTCAACTTCCCAGCAATGATTCCCCTCTGGACAGTCCCTTTGGTCATTGCAACGGGAAACACTGCGGTGATCAAACCATCAGAACGTGATCCAGGTGCATGTTCCATCTTTGGTGAACTTGTTGCTGAAGCTGGTGTTCCTCCTGGGGTTATCAACTTTGTCCAAGGAAAAGCTCCAACTGTGAATAAACTATTGAAACATCCTTTGATCCAGGCAGTTCAATTTGTTGGTTCTTCTAAAACTGGAAATTACATTTATAAGACAGGAACTGAGCATAACAAGCGTGTTCAATCAAATGAAGCTGCCAAGAATCACGTTGTTGTTGTTCCAGATGCAAACAAGCAACAATTCATTAATGCTACTGTTGGTGCATTTGCCGGTGCTGCTGGACAGAGATGTATGGCTGCTTCTGTGCTTGTTACAGTTGGTGAGACCAGAGAGTGGATTAAAGATTTAATTGACGCTGCAAAGGAATTGAAAGTCGGCTCCGGATATGACAAAACCTCCGATTTAGGACCATTAATCACCCAACAAGCTCTTGACAGAGCCCATGATATTATCGAGAAGGGTGTGAAGCAAGGTGCTACTCTTGCATTGGATGGTCGTGGTGTCAAAGTCGATGGATTCCCAGATGGTTATTTCCTTGGTCCTACCGTTTTGACAGATGTTAAACCAGACAATATTGCCTATACCGAGGAGATATTTGCACCAGTTTTGACTGTTATTAGCGTTGATACTTTGGATCAAGCTATAAAAGTTGTTAATGACAACCCATATGGTAATGGTGTTGCATTATTCACAACGTCTGGTATTATGGCCAAGAAGTTTGTTAAAAATATTGAACCAGGTCAAGTTGGTATTAACGTTCCAATTCCAGTTCCATTGCCAATGTTTTCCTTTACTGGTAATAAGGGTTCTTTCCAAGGTGATTTGAATTTCTATGGTAAGATGGGTTTGACATTCTTAACCAAGGCAAAGACCATTACAAGTTTGTGGAAAACTTCATTGATTGAAGAGACAAAGCCTTCTACTTCCATGCCTACTCAACATTGAAAAGAAAAACAACAGAGTCCATCTTATTCCTTTTATACTTTAATTCTGAATTTCATACATGAGGAAAAAAATTGGTGTAGTTTCGATCGTTCGCTGATTAGCACACATCAAGCGTGCGCGGAGATAACCGGATCTGAGCTCCAGACTCCAAGCACAGACGGCCTCTTTGGACCGAACATTTGCTGTAAGCACCCATAAGTATCACTACAATAGAAATTGGAGGCACGTGTTATTGCTTCATAGAGAATATTTTCCTCCAATTGCGCAGTCAGCGCTTCCTAAGCGTAATCAGCTCGGACACAAACCCTGAACGGGAAAATGTTATCAGATCACAGGGATATTTAATTTTTCTTTTCGCGAAAAAAAGGGCCACGTTAAGAGGGCTGCGCCTTAAGAAGCGCAAGATCAACAATCAACAACAAAGGAACAGTGGAAACGAAAGGGGTAAAGTCGAGCACTGAGCATTGTCCTTCAACCACACACCACCCACACACCCTCCCACAACCCAGACATCTCCTCTCTGCGACAGCTCGCACTGACCAAACCATACAGAAGCTGTCCCCCGCCCCAATGTCGTCCACGGCAGAGTACACGCCGGAGTACTCGCAGGAGCTTCTTGCGCTCGTAACAGAGCTTTACAGGGACGAGATTCGTCCTTCATTAGGGGAGCTCAAGCTGTCCAAATTGATCGACTTGCTTGAGGTTGCACAGTGGAATCTTGAACAGTACAGGTCCTATCTTGAACGTGGTAGCCATATAGAACTACTGAAACACTATATTGTTGGACTACTTTACATTTACCTCGTTATACCAAGTTCGATACAATTCCAATTCAAGAATAAAAACTATGAAATATTTCTTGTGCTTAAGCAATTGTTTGAGAAGGAGACAAATATGAGCAATGTCAAGATTGTGACTACCGACTATATCACTTACCTTAATGATAAGTCTTCAATGACCCAGCAGTTTGATTCCCTTCAAGTGAAAAGCCGAGCAAAAAGGTCAACAACATTGCCATCCTCTACATTGGAACCAGATCTCACTCAATACTTGAAGCCACCATCAATAACACCTGTATCTACTACCTCACATCGAAGTTCTGAGAAGATGTCTCAAACGTCTCGAACACATTCAAGAACCGATGTGGCTTCACTGGCGTCTACAAACTCATCAGTAGTTGATGATCTTTGGCAACCTCCAGAGCTACAACCAAATGATCAACTCCAACTGGCCGCTGAGAATGACTACAACTCTAATGATGATTTTTCAGAGCCCCCATTACCTGATCATTTACCACCTCCAATCCCAGACTCGTTGGATCCCGACGATCCAAACAACGTGGCACAGTCTGATATCCCATACACTGCATCCCAATCAAGGCTAACTTCTCAACCACCCCATAAACTTTACCACAGAATGTCATTTCCAGAAACTTTTCCTCAAGGTGAAACTGTTTTAGGGAAATCTGAATTTGATACAGTCCCTGAAGGTGGATATAGAGAGTTCTTTGAGCCTAATACGACTCACAGAAAGGACTCATATCATTCCGTATACGCTGAAGACGATGAAACCTTCCAGACGGTACCAACTATACCGTCAAAGACATTACTAGAGCAATTAAGAGCAGGAAGACTATCGTTCTTGATCATTGATATCCGTTCACATAAGAGGTTTGATTCGAACCATATCCCATATGAAAACATCATCAACATCGACCCGAGTCTGGTTATTAGTTCGAACAGTTTACAAGAGTTACAAGATGTCGTTCATTCTACTGTATCCAAGGACATATTTATCAAATTTGTTAACATGAGAAGATTTGATGATGTTTTGGTCTACACCGATGGTACCACGTTGTTAAAGAGTAATGTTGACTATATTGTCAAATTTGTTGGCTTGTTAAAAGAACAGAAGATCAAATGCAAGGCTTTGAGGGGTGGATTCGACTCCTGGACAAAATTCCTTTCGAAATCGAACATTTTGAAGGCAGACCTACGTTTTGTGGTCAAACAACCATTTCTATCTGCCGCTCCCCCATCTATTCCACCACCACCTATACCACCACAGGCCAACGGTGACGTATCTCCAAGATCTTCCACCCCATCAGAATTCCCAAATAATACAAACCTGGTGATACCACCAACACCGCCACCTCATATTATTCAGTCTAATGGCGCTAGACCATACCCAGTTCAACAGTCATTTTACCATACACAGCTCCAACAACAACAGCAGCTGCAAATTCAGCAACGACCAATTGTCAGTGCATCACCGTACACACAACAGTACCAAACAGTTGAACAATCACAGCCATATTCTGTTTATCCCCATCAACAATATGCTCGGCCTCCAGCGCCTGTACCTCACTATTCAGAACCAGTTTATCCTCACAGCCTTGGTAAGCAGCACGTAAATAATCACACCGGATCTCGTCACGATGAACATACAAGGGACCTTCAACGTCGCAGAATTAACTCAGAGTCAATACCTACGATACAGAGAAGTACTAACATGTTTGTTCGTCTATCCATCACAGGGTTGAGAAACATGGGAAACACATGCTACATTAACTCCATGATACAGTGTCTTTTTGCCTCTACAATCTTTCGTGATATTTTCTTGGATAACAAATTTGAGGACTATACGAATGCAAATTTTAGGAAGCCAAGGCTTTCTCCCTCAGTGTCTCTGTTATTTAAAAAGATGTATCTTAATGGTGGTTGCTCTATTGTCCCTTCTGGGTTCCTAAAAACCTGCATTCAGTTGAGACCCGATTTGAAGATTCCTAGTGAACAACAGGACACTCAAGAGTTCCTAATGTTTATGTTGGACCATTTGCACGACGAATTATCTAATTCCAATACTGTTGTTAATGACTATCCAGAGTTGATGCAACATGACAACTTGGGTGAAGAATATGATAAGTGGTGTGATGGATTGATTAAGCAAGGGATTTCGCCAATTTCGAAATTCTTCCAGGGCCAACTTCAAGATTCGTTACAGTGTAAAAACTGTGGTCATAAATCTTCGAACTATTCAACCTTTTATATGCTTTCCCTTGTTATACCTAAGACCTCATCAAGTGGATTTGGTAGAAAATCAAAAAAGGTTTCATTGGAAGATTGTATTGAAATGTTTACGAATGACGAAGTATTAACTGGTGATAATGCATGGGATTGTCCGAAGTGTGCTAAGAGAAGGGAACAACTCACCTCTGTTACAAGTAATGGATCTACTTTATCACCTGTTACTAGTGCTAATAGACCAATAGTAGAAAAAGAGAGAAAGCACAGATTACTGTTCACTAATGGATTCAAGTTCCGTGGTCGGTCATCAAGTCCTGCACCAAAGAAGGATAAAGATGATAAAAGAGATAGGGATATAAAGGAATCAAGATGGAAAAGATCAGCACCATTAGCCACTCCACCACCTCCTCTTATTCCTCATGGTTCTGAAGGTGTTGAAGGAAATGGCTTTTCACATTCTAGACGGAAAAGTACAACAGTCAAATCCTTGACATTTGTTGTTCTTCCACCGGTGTTGATCATTCACTTATCTCGTTTCTTATTTTATGACACTTCTCAAAAGGACACCGCTATTGTACAATATCCTTTAATCTTGGAGATTCCTCACAAGGGTCACATGGTAAGATACAAGTTATTTGGTGTTGTCTTACATGATGGTACTTTAAAATCAGGACATTACACCTCTATTGCTAATAAGAGTATGTCTCATGATTTGATTCAGCCAAACTGGTTTTACTTTGATGATGAAACTGTAAAGCATACTGATCATGGTAGCTTGAACGGTGAGGATCCTGTGCATATGAGTTCTGGTGAGGTTTATGTGTTGTTCTACGAGAAGATTTAGGAATCACGTGCTAATGTTGTATGAAGTTTTAATGTATCTTTATAATGATAAAATATTGTTCAAAGCGTAGCAATTTCTTCATAGCCCCTTAGTTTTACTGATTATCTTTATACACTGTAAAAAAGGAGTCAATTCCGTGGGACGGGGCCACACCGGCGTTAGCGCGACGGATTTGTTGTGAATCCGGGGTACAGACGAAAAAAAGGGTTTTAGTTGTGACTCTTATTGGAGAATCTCTATAAAAGTAGCATAATATTGAATGCAAATACGCTTTATATCAATACATTTGGTAAATTAATAGGGCGTATTGATCTGATTGTCTTTTTTTTTCCCCCTTAAAGAATACGATAATTACATGGAGAGGGGTCCTATGCTCTCTTCTAGATTGCGACGAGTGAGAGAGCTGCACTGTCGCTTCAAGCAGTGTCCCTATTTTTTCAAAGTTGTCTTTTTCAAGGAAGTAAAGTTATATTTCTTATCAGTAACATAATCATCAGAATATGCAATTTATCAACCTAAAAAGGAGATACAAAATATTATGAAAAAAAAAAATATCCCAAAACTGCAAGACAGGCAAAAGAAATGTCAAAAAGAAACCAAAAAAAAAAAAAAAAAACAGAATGCTGTGGCTCTTACCGAAAAATCTCACACCGTGACCGGGGGTTGGTTTCCGGGTGTCTTGTGAGTTGTTGTCAGCTTATCAAATTACATCAAAAGCAGATTGAAGTATTAGAAAAGTCTTCTCATTACCAACTAATTTATATAATTTTGCATTATCTTACCGGAATGTTTCAATATTACCTCTATATACTCTTACCACTAGGGGAAGGTACTCCCGCCGCCGGCTGTCCGTGTGGTTCGCGCCGCAGAGATGAATCATAACTGAAAAGTTTTCGAGTGCGGAGGCTGCGAAACTCTCCACACAAATAAAACTCATCTTTCTTTTCTCTTTCTCATAGATCTCCCCTTTCCAAGGCTCTTTTTTTTTTTTAACAAAACAGTTCAACTGCTAAAACAAAAAAAAACACAAGGATGATCTCCCATCAGATCCGTGCTCAGGCTACACGTCAGGCCCGCAAGCATGCTCTCAGGGCTGCCCAGAACGTGTCACACACTGCCGCCCGTGCCATGGCTGTACGTCTCTCTTCCCAGGCTGCCCGTACACAACCAGCTCCATCTTTTGCCACTTCAACTACTTTCCCATCCGCTGACTCTACTTCAAATGTCCAGCCACTCAAGCAGAAGTCTCCAGAGCTCGATGACTCCTTTGTCGGCCTCACCGGTGGTCAGATCTTCCACGAGATGATGATCAGACACAATGTTGACACCATCTTTGGTTACCCAGGTGGTGCTATCTTGCCAGTTTATGATGCCATTTACAACTCTGAGAAGTTCAACTTCGTTCTCCCACGTCACGAACAAGGTGCCGGTCACATGGCTGAAGGTTACGCCAGAGCATCTGGTAAGCCAGGTGTCGTCCTTGTCACTTCCGGTCCAGGTGCTACCAACGTTGTCACCCCAATGGCCGATGCCCTTGCTGATGGTATCCCAATGGTCGTTTTCACTGGTCAAGTTGCTACCGGTGCCATCGGTACCGACGCTTTCCAGGAGGCCGACGTTGTCGGTATCTCCCGTTCCTGTACCAAGTGGAATGTCATGGTTAAGGACGTTGCTGAATTGCCACGTAGAATCAACGAGGCCTTTGAGATTGCCATGTCTGGTAGACCAGGTCCAGTCCTTGTTGACTTGCCAAAGGATGTTACCGCTGCTATCCTCCGTCAGGCCATTCCAGTTAAGAGTACTATTCCATCCAACGCCTTGGAGCAGATCACAAAAGCTGCCACCACTGAGTTCACTCTTGCTGCTGTCAAGAGAGCTGCTAACTTGCTTAATAAGGCCAAGAGACCGGTTATCTACTGTGGTAACGGTATCATGAACTCCGAAGAGGGTCCAGCTTTGCTTAAGGAGCTTGCTGAGAAGGCTCAGATCCCAGTCACCACTACCCTCCAGGCCCTTGGTGCCTTTGACCAAGAAGATCCAAAGTCTTTGGACATGCTTGGTATGCACGGTTCTGCCTTTGCCAACTTGGCCATGCAGAACGCTGACTGTATCATTGCCCTTGGTGCTAGATTCGATGACCGTGTTACCGGTTCTCTTCCAAAGTTTGCCCCAGAGGCCAAGAAGGCCGCTGAAGAGGGTCGTGGTGGTATTCTCCACTTTGAGATTGCCCCAAAGAACATTAACAAGGTTGTTCAGGCAACTGAGGCCATTGAAGGTGATGTTACCACAAATTTGAAGTCATTCATCCCATTGGTGAATGCTGTTGAGAAGAGACCATCATGGTTTGACCAGATCAAGAAGTGGAAGCACAAGTACCCATACGACTACGCCAAGGAGACGCCCGGCTCAAAGATCAAACCACAGACTGTTATTTCAGACTTGTCCAAGCTCTGTGCTGAGGATGGTCGTGAGACTATTGTCACTACCGGTGTCGGTCAGCATCAAATGTGGGCTGCTCAGCACTGGACATGGCGTAAGCCACGTACTTTCATCACCTCTGGTGGTCTTGGTACTATGGGATACGGTCTCCCAGCCGCCATTGGTGCTCAGATCGCCAAGCCAGATGCTATCGTCATTGACATTGATGGTGATGCTTCTTTCAACATGACTCTTATGGAGATGAGTTCTGCTGTCCAGGCCGGTGCTCCAGTTAAGGTTGTTGTTCTTAATAACGAGGAGCAAGGTATGGTCACCCAATGGCAATCCTTGTTCTACGAACACAGATACGCACACACACATCAAACTAACCCAGACTTCATGAAGCTTGCTGATGCTATGGGCTTCGAGGGTATCAGAATTGAGGCCCAAGAGGACTTGGCTGCTGGTCTTAAGCAGTTCTTGGCTTGCAAGAAGCCAGTCTTGCTTGAGGTTATGGTGGAGAAGAAGGTTCCAGTTCTTCCAATGGTCCCAGCTGGTAAGGGTCTTGACGAGTTCATTGCCTACGATGCTGAGGTTGAGAAGAAGGAGAAGGCTCTCAGAAACAAGCGTACCGATGGTAAGCACTGATTGTTAACGCAGCACAACCCAACAAATATTTAAAATAAAAAAAATGGGAAACCCTTTCCTTTGTGAAGGTAGGGTCCTCTGGTTCAGGCCCTAAGGGACGAACAACGAAAAGGTGAATACGAAAATGTCTTTATATATATATATATTCGGTGTATAATCCAGGTGATGATTTTTTGCAGAGTTTTGAAAAAAAAAAACGTTTGATATGAATTTAAAAATACTAACATTTGTAAGAGACAAGAAAGACCTGAAGAATGTCTATATGGAAATGGTTCGCGCACGCAAACCCGAAAAGCATTAAAAACATCCAAACGAGGGAGCGCAGTGCTTTGCCGACCCCAAAAAAGAGGTTTCATTTCTTTCCACGCAAGGCAAACATCGCATCTGACTTATCAGTGTGACGAATTGTGAAGATTGGAGACTGGCGAACCATACAGAAAGAATTTTTGGAAGATCCGCCATGCCTGAAAGTAAGTTGTTCAAGACTCCCCTACCCAGAACCAGCAGAAACGATCAGAAGAACTAACACGAGGTGTAGCGCCACACTCCGATGCCTACCTGAGTCTTAGGGGCCGTCGTGGTCTTAAAGATAGGGATGAAGGAACAGTGAAGACGGAGAGAAGAGCTCCATTGCCGCCACAAAGTGAATATGTGCGAAACCTGCCGAGTGGACCATCCGCCACTACGTCTTCCAACGCGCCAGCACCGATGAGGAAGCCATGGCAAAGGGACAGAGACAGAGATGGAAGACAGAACAGCAGCTCACGATACTTTGACAAACCATCAAATCCCAACAACAAGAGCTATTTCAATGGGAACCCACCTTCCAGAACAACAGATTCCAAAGAGCTGCCAAGGGGCCCTGCTTCACTTCGCTCACCATCAAGGGAGATTGCGTCCAAGAGATCCGCTGACGTTGCGCTCCCCTCTGGGCCGGCAAAGAAAACTTCCAAGAAGAACCCTGAATCTGTGAGGCGTTATGATGACGGAAGATCTTACAGACCACCATACCAACAGCGAGACAGAGACTCTGTTAGGGACAGTGAATGGGATAAAACCAGAGATCAGAGAGATTCTAGGGACACCAGAGACTTCAAGGACCAAAGGGACAACAGAAGACAGCCCGCTCCTCAAATTAAGGACAAACCTAACCCTAACAACACAAGAAGAGAATTCTCCAAAAAGCAAAAACTATCCTTCGTCAAAGTATCAAGAGAATCCACTGTCTATGAAAGAGTTGTTCAAGTCGGTGAAGGAACATATGGTAAAGTGTACAAGGCACGTAACATTGTCACTGATTCATTTATTGCATTGAAAAGACTCAGAATGGAGACTGAGAAGGAAGGATTCCCAATCACAGCTATGAGAGAGATTAGGCTACTTCAATCCCTTGAACACAAGCACATCGTTTCTCTTTACGAAATCATGGTCGAAAATCGCCATGTTTACATGGTATTTGAATACGCTGACCACGACCTTACCGGCTTACTAGCAAATCCTGAAGTGAAATTCACTCCTGCAAATTGTAAAGACCTATTCAGACAGTTATTAGAAGGTATGGCTTATTTGCATTCTCGTCGAATTATTCATCGTGATATCAAGGGATCAAACTTATTGGTTGATCGTAATGGTATTTTAAAAGTTGCAGATTTCGGTTTGGCCCGTATGATGAAAACTTCAAACTCGAGAGATTACACCAACAGAGTCATCACACTGTGGTATCGTCCACCTGAACTTTTATTGGGAACAACGGATTATGGTCGTGAAATTGACATGTGGGGAATTGGATGTCTCCTCGTTGAGATTTTTACGAAACGTGCATTATTCCAAGCTCAGGACGAGTTGGGCCAACTAAGCGTGATCTTTGAAATAATGGGAACACCTACTTACGAACAATGGCCTAGTATCTCTGAGTTGCCATGGTATGAACTCGTCAAGCCAAGGAAATTCTCGAAGCCACGTTTCGCAGAGTTACATTCTGATATTCTTTCCAAAGAATGTCTTGATTTGGCGGAAAAGCTCCTTGCGTATAACCCAATTAAGAGACTCACAGCTAAGGAATCATTGAGACATCCATATTTCCAAGAACTTCCAAGGGCCATGCCATTGACATCCGATGATCTTAAAGGTGAGTGGCATGAATTTGATGCTAAGAAAAAGAGACGGAGAGAAAGAGAAGAGAAGAAACAGGAGGAGCTCAAAAGAAGACAAAGAGATGGCACCAGATCAGTCGAAATGTCACTGAGCGTTGATGATAGAGCAGGTACCGAAAGCGTAAAACGCAGTGGCGAGGCTTCTATAATGGAGCCATATTCCGAGAAACAGGATGATGTCGCTGCTGATGAGGTCCCCGCTCAGAAAGATGAGGGAATCACCGTGATAAAAGGAACTCCTAATGAAACAGAGGAGAAGAAACTTGAAGAAGTCTCGCGTGTGGATCTTGCTGAAAAAGAAGATGAACCCGAAGAGGGAAATACAATGATGTGAAGTATTGAATACAGTACTACTGTCATGGATGTTGATGCAGATAAGGCGCACCTGGATTTATTGAAAGGTTCGGATGTTTACACTCATGAATGACTCAGGATTTTGAATTTTAATGTACAATTAATAACATGATGGGTAAACAAATGACGAGAGTAAGTTATATATAAACTCTGCTTATTTTTTTTTAGATCCTTAGGAAAAAGGCATTAATGAAGAAAATATTGAGCTGTGCAATGGGAAAAAGCAATCGTTAATTTGTAGTGATGTCATCATCAAAAAGGGTTTATAATAGCCAAGTCCTTATAATTAGTTTCTGAGCTCCCACTCAATATCAGCTGGTGTCATTGGTAAGGTAACCATAGACTGGTAGTCAACTGGAGGCAACTTTCTACCAGCTGGGAACTTCCATTTGATAGTCTTAACGAAGGTGGACAAGATGGTTCCAAGCTGGACGTAGGCGAACTGCTCACCAATACATCTGTGTCTACCACCACCGAATGGCAAATATGGACTGCTGACACCCTTGGAGACGGCACCGAAACCATAGTCAACAGTGTCTTCACCGGCAGAACCGATGCTAGAAGCGTCCCATCTGTGTGGATTGAAAACCTCAGGTTGTGGGAACCAAGCCTCATTTGTCATGGCAAATCCTGGAGAAACGAGAACATGGTGACCAACTGGGACAACATAAGAAGTGTTATTGACTGGAATTGGGTTCTTAACCATTCTGAAGATAGAGTGAAGTGGCATGTGCATTCTCAAGGTCTCCTTGATAGTGTTGTTAACCAATGGCATCTCCTGGAGCATATCGTAAGTAACGGCTTCACCCTTAGAGACACGCATAACCTCATCATACAACTCATCCTGCAGTTGCGGCTGTTCAGCCAAATGGAGCAAGAACCAAGCGGAAGTGGAGGCAGATGTGTGCTGACCACCCATCAAAACACCAATCAATAAGTTGGCAATTTCCTGGTCAGTCATCTTAACACCGTCCTTGTAAGTAGCGGTCTTCATCAAAGTATCAATCAAATCTCTGTCCTGGATATCGTTACGCTTTCTTCTGTCACCAATCAAACTCATGTAAGTGGCAGAGATAGTTTGTTGAGCGTGATCTCTCTTTCTGTAGGAAGGAAGTGGCAAGTTTGGGAAAACAAAGTTGATTGGAGTGAAACCCTTGTCCAAGTCAGAGTACAAGTCAGCAAAAGAAGCATCGAATTTCTTTCTCATCTCATCACCGAGCAAAGATCTGGAAGCGGTGAAAATGGTAATCTCTGGCTGGGACTTCATAACATCGGTGACACCGTGGGATTTCTCACCAAGTCTGAAGTTGCTAGAGTTCTTGAAGTAGGAAAAGATCTCCTCCTGGATTTTTGGAACATAAGATCTGAAGGCATCACGTGTAAGAGAACCCTTCACGAACTTCTTCTGTTCCATCAATCTTGCGTTTGGACAATCGTAGATAACACCCTTACCGAAAACTGGGGTTGTCAAATGCTGGTAAGCCTCTTCGGCACTAACATCGGCAAGTTTAGAGTTAAGAACAAATTCGTGGCCCTTTGGACCCAAGTAAACAGTCATAACCTTACCCAACAAAACAAAGGCAAAAACGTCACCATATTTCTTTTGGCAATCAGCAAAGAACTCATATGGCTGCATACCATATGGAACAGCAGAACCAAACCATGGAATCCAGTAGAATACGAGAGGCACCCTGTCTTTTCTAAGGGAGTAGAGGAGCTGCCAGACGATGTTGTAAATGAATGGTGCAAATATCACAATGGAGAACCTTTGGTAAACTGGGAGCGCCATAAAGGCGAGATAGAGGTATGATGCGAGATCCTTACCGGACTCGAGGAGTTCCTGGATAGCTGCCATTTCTTTTTGTGTTCTTTCTTAATGGACAACGAAACGAGGGTGCTTAGTGCAAAAAAGAGACAAACAAAAATAGAAGTGAGAGACTGGAGTGCTGGGCGGAAAATCCTTCAGTAGAGTGAACTGGCGTGGTGTTTATATATTGGAGACACTTAGATCTTTCGATGTTTTTTCTACGGTCGAGCCTCGTTTACGCGCATCGCGCGAATGTAAACGAGCCCATTCCCCTTGTTGAGGGAATAGCTTGCGGTGATTGTGGAATATCTGATTAGCTTGGCTCCCTTTTTTAGGATATTAATCTGTTGCTTGGCTTAATAAATAGAAACCATTTGAACAAAAAAGTAGCTTTTTTTTTGCTATCGGCTTGGATGGTCTCTGGAGTATGAAATGGTATTAACTGTGATTTCGTATAGCCCCTTGTGCTAATATTTACGCTACATCGTACTGAAATTTACCAACGGCCCCCTATCACCCCCTATCGCGTTTCCTGAGCTTACGGAGGGCGGGGTCAGTCTTCTGCTGAGTAACGCCATATCGTTCGATTTGATAGGACGAGATGGTTTTTGAGACGTAGAAAGGAATCTGAAATGGACCAGATACACAAAGAAGAATTTAAGCAAGCATTCATAATTTGGTATATAAGAAGGGCAATAACGGATTAGAAATCTTTGTAAAATACCTTCTGTCTCCTCAACAATCGCGTTCCTTCTTTTACTGACGCGTCATAGCATCGCGTCGCGTTCATCTTGGTGGAACGGTGCGTATGGGCCCACTGTTTCGTTCAGACAATAAGACCATTCGTAGAGATCCGTCCAGTTTTAAAACGTCTAATGATGGCAGTGCTAGTATCCACTCTATGCTCCTATATCCGATTACACTATTTCCTCTTGTTGCTAAACTATTAATCACACCATGGAGAGGACGATCACCAGAGAGATCTGAGAACGAGATCTGAGAACAAACATTCTACCAGATTATTTCTGCTAGATGACTATTCGAGTTACTAAGGACCCAGTCTTTCAAAGCGGACCATCAAAAGTGTCTCATACTGACTGTTGCTATGGAAACAGCGAATTCTTTCTTGTTTACAATTCAAGAAACTCTAAAATCGGTATATAAAAAGCCAATACCGCCCACGATGAATGGTTGATTAGCCGCCCATCATAGATGAAAGTTGCAACAACTTACAACACTATCAGCGCAATGAGAACCCGTATTAAAGGATTTGGTCCCTTGCCACTGGCATCGTCTACTGTCTTTCTACTCTTGTTTTCCTTCTCCGTTTCCTCAGAACAACTCACATTTACCCAGGTCGATCTGGGCCTTTGTAAGAGCTACTTCACATTGGATAGCCCAATTGACGTGAACACTTGTGTAAGCTGAATTACCTTTTGAATATTCTCTTTACAATCGTCTTTCATCAATGTGCTAACTTAGCCGCCCACCAAGACCCAAGATTTTGTTCAGTGCTATGATCAAGGATATCATGACGATTACTTATGTGAAGGCTGCTCTTTGGTCTCTGCCCGTGGATCCCTCGAAGTAACTGATGGGTCTTTAGACCCAGATTGTACTTGCACTTGTTGCTTTTATCAGTATGTCTTCAACTACTGTTATCGCAACTACTGTGACAACTCGGATGAGTACTCCAGGGCCCGCGGTTACATGTCCAATGTATGTTCAACGACTCCGATGAGAACAACGGTTAAGCCATACATCGACCCAGAGAGTCCAGAAGAGGATGGTGCAGTTCAGTTATTCGTTTCTAATGAGGACTCCCTATACCGCACTTTGGAGGAGGATGAAAAGGAGATGTTATTTAATTACATTGGCGGTTCTCTTGGAATCTCTCATCTTCGCTTGAATGCGGATTTACACACTAGAGATGAAGGTGAGTTTGATCTTGATGACTTTAAAGACGATAATGAAGATGATCTGGAATTCGGAGACATTGACGAGCAAGCTTACGGGTATTTAGAATACGTCGATGATGACGATTTCCCTAGAGCTGATTACAGAGATGAAATCCCTGAGAGCCATCCGAATCAGGAATCTTTGAAGGATATCCTTGACCATGGTCCTGAATACTTCGGCCCACTTCAACAAGCTGTCGCTGATTACAATCGTATGCCTGTATCACATGCCACCACCCTCAATCCTGACGATTATGACGATGTCTTAAATCTCGAAGATGTGGATGGCATTGTTCCAATTAACCCTACCGATAAGGTTCAAGTCGGTGGGAATCAGTACTCCAAGAGAGACATCTCAATCGAAAGATTAGAACAGGTGTTCAAAGACGGTCCAGGTAAAGCATTTGGCGAGATTGGAGAGCTTTCAGTTGGTCAACTTAAGGACGTCTTTGAGGCACTTGGAGGTGACGAGAATCTTTTTTTGACTGGTTTGAAGATCTATTTAACTCCATCGAGCTATGGAACTTTCTACAGCGCTTATAAACATTCATATGAAAATGCTGAGGTAAATAATAGTGATGTTAACAGTATCTTGGATGGATTTCAGCCGGACTGTGATGAGAGCTACAGCGCTATGGTTTATGATTCTATTTTTTCATCCCAAAATGATGATCTTGAACCCTTTGCAATGGGTATGTTAGGTTGTTCGATTGGTTACTTCGTAAAGCTTTCGAAAGTTCTTGCCGAATATGCAAACAAGGGAAGAGTAACTTGTAAAAATCTTTGCAGCTACGGTACACATTATGTTGATTGTTTCCTCACTTATGAAGGCGAGAAATCTGAGCAAGGGGCTCGAGATTTGAAAAGAATTAGAAATATCTTGGATGTTGTATGTGCTGGAAACACAACATCTCCTGACACATCAAATCAGGTTCTCCTCATTCCAGAAGAGAAAATTGCAGCAGATGTTTCTTACTACCGTCATCTTGAGCCTGTGGCTGCGTCATTAGACGTCAAGGTTGAGCTTGCAGAGCTTGAAGCCGAGCACCTTTGGAAAAACACAATTAGTGACCAATCTGATCCTTTAGTTATCTCTGCAGCTATTGTTATTGATAAATGTGAAATGGAAGAAAATGATCTCAAAGATTATTTGCTTTTTGACCTTGACAGTTGTGATATACGTGACTTGTTCTATTGCAAAAACCATTACAAGCGCACAAAATGTCACCCTGATATCAGTAACAGTACCAATCCGTGTAACAACGCCTGCTGTCTAGAGATCAAGATGGCTGAGTGTGCAAAATCTCATTGTGGAAGTAAGAATGCTGTTAACGAGTTTAAGACTGTTGCAAATGTCGTCTGCTCCAAGTACGCCGATTTTGATTATATGAACGGAGTGCTTCCATTCCCAGAAGTCGATGCCACATCTTCTTTGACAAGTGTATCCACTTTCTCGGAAGACTACTCTACTGCTTGTACAGATACTGAAGAGTCATCAGTAGTATCACCAACTGAAGCACCATGTGATGAGGACATGACGATGGTTGAGAAAAGAGCAGAGGATAACAACTCCCAGTATGACGTCGAGGCACAGTTTGGAAGCGATAACTATGATGATGTTAAAGCTCGAGTTGGGGAGTCAGTATGCAAACTAGATGAGTTTTCACCAGGCTACGATACAAGTAGTTGTGACAAGAGAGAGGTAAAGGACTGTATCAAAGAAGGTATTCAGTACATCAAAGATGATCCGGAGCATTTTTGTCCTTACTGTGTGAACAATAACGCCTACGATGAGTGCCGCTGTGCTTGTTGTTTTGGAAGATACTTTAGCCGAGTGTGCTATGATCCTAACTGCAAAGATCTCAGTGAGAAGTTAAGGTACAAAAGATATGTCAAGGATGTATGCAAGACTAAGCCAGTTACCAAGTTCTTGTTTTCCCGCCAGCTTTCGGAAGATTCCACAATTCCTGACGGTAAACCACGCTTTAAGACACACGCACATGAAGGTAAGAAGTCAACTGAATCAGCACAAGATAATATTATTGACATTTTTGCTGGATTTGATGATATACACCCTGATATTGATCCAACGGTTCTTGATTTACCCCAAAATCCGAACGTGAACTTGTTAGATACTTTGAGAAAGTCATCATTGAGAACTGCATCTAAAGGGGAAAGGGCCCATAAGAGAGATGACACAGATGGGGAAATATCGACTTCAGAATCGAAAGGTGAATCAAAGAGATTTGAAGATGTACACAAGGAGTTAGGAAACAGAGCTAAGAATTATGCAAAGGGATCACCTTTCAAACGTGGCTCAAAGTCTAAGAAGGGGCGGTTTTCCATTCTTGATCGAAAGAAAAAACCCACAGGTGTAAAAGAATCTGCTGATATGTCTGAGTCTTATAATGGGGTGGTGAAGCGTAAGAAACACAGAAGACTTATTGGTAGTAAAAATAAGGCAAAAAAACCAGGCCGCAGACCATCTCTTTCTGGAGAGAAATTTGGTTCAGGTTCCAGAAAGAAAGAAAAGATCCGTGTGTTGAATTCTAACACTGAACCAAAATCTCCTTTGAAAGAGTATAGAGCTCCTATTGCCAAGCGAGGAATTCATCCAATGCTGTATCTTGCTAATGGGAGGCCTACTCCGAGATTAATCCAGCTGAATAGGACCGATTTCTTGTACAAGAGGGAGGAGGACTCTTCCTACATTAAGGGGGCAGAAGTTCAGGAGGGAGTTTCTATAATGGGCATCAGTATGTCTTTCATTGCTTCAACTTCAATGGGTCAAGGTAATACGACCCTGCCAACAAAGAGTTATAAAACTATCACCAGAACCGTTACAAAAACTGGCTTGGGACCAGTGGCATCGAGAGCTACATCTACGACTACATTCACAATTACAGTTGAACCAGATTTGAGAACTCTTTCTGGGACTGATTCTCAATCATCGTCATCTGCTGTTGGAATATCCACAAGCTTCGCATCCACCAGCTCATCCAGCAGTACCCCATACGGTGCATTCACTTCAACAACCACATACACGTCCATCACGACAACTACTGCCAAGGAAATCTTTGTTTCTACCGCAACAACCACAGACAGACCCAGCTGCACTGTCAATAACACCGTTACTGCTATAAAGACCAGGTACCGTATGTCAACGGCTACCGAAACGGAATATCAATCAGTATCTACTCTCACAACCACGGAGTGGAGTGATGTGACTACAGAGACTTCTTACAAAAAGACAGTCTATCGTTACAAAGATACTCTTTATGAGACGGAAACCAATCCAATTACTGTTGTTGTTACGACTACTAAGGAGAAGATTGTACCAAATATCACGATCACAGAGTTTGAAGAATCGGATAAGACGGTCAATATTACTTTGACTGAACTTGATACAACAACGGAAACAGATTACGAAACTGCTTACAGGGAAACCACTGTTTCGACTCTTACTACCTGGTCCAGTACAACTACTACAACTGCTTACAAAGTGACCAAAACGAAGCTCAAAAAATGGGGGGAAATTACAACTACGACTACAGAAACTGAAACAGATGATATTATCTTGACTAGGTGGTATCCTGAACAAACTGTCACCGAGTATGATGAGACTCTTACCACAGTAGAGTACAAATGGTATCCTTACACAACTACTGTTTATGACTATGATACTATTACATCGATATCGACCACCACTACTACCACCACTGCTGCTGCTGCTGCTCGCCCTGTCCCTACCGCTGCTTCTTTGAATATTGGAAGTCTTCTTAGCTCATTACTCGGACGCCGTGATGTCGTCATAGGATATGAAACCAGCGAGACGGACGCAATTGATGATGATTATACAGAGTACGTTTTAATTGAGGAGGTTGTGGATATAATAGATCCTGTTGGTATGCATGCTGCTACGGTGGATGTTGAACCTTCAAAGACCACCTCTAATTTGACATCAGACAATAACTCTTCCAATGGTACTAATGATGCTTCCAATGGGTCTTTCAGATGGGAATCTAACTATCCGATAAACAGATCATCTGGAACAACGTGGTATGGCTCTGGCTCAGGAAAAGTGATGTTGAATCAGCGTGTTGTTTATGGGTTCTCATTCTTATTGTGTACTGCTGGTCTTGCCTTTTTGCTTTTACCTGATGCTCATGATAATGTGCCTCCTGAGCTTGCCGACCACGATGAACCCGATCAGTGAGTTCACCCCATTATCTTTTCTATAGTTACTTGGCTTATAGCTTATCTTTCTTACAGATCTGTAGTTGTAGGAAAATACTCGTTGAAGGGTTGTAGAGTGAGGAGAGAAGCCGCTTGACAGGGGAAGCGCGGGAGATAAAATCAAAGAACATCGGCACAATAGAACAGTTGATATGGGAAAGAGACAGAGGGCAAGACAGAGAAGAATAGTTACGAACAATGCCACTTACAGTAACACGGCAGTTTATGGAGGGATGCTCCAACAGAGATTACACAGAAAGAAGACTGGTATTAACAAGGGATATGCCCGAGTACAAGAGCAGGCTTCTTTATACCAGTGAAGGTAAGAGACTTGAGATTGTACTGTTTAAGAGGACATATAAGGAGATATTTGAGGAGTGTAACCCAGTTCTGACGAGATTTTTAGAAAATGGACAAGTATTCTCGAGCGAGAAGGACCTAATTGATATATATCTCATGACAGTTGGCATGCTTCTAACTACCAATGAGAACCATTCCGTTATAAGTATTCATGATGATATTGTAATGAAACTGTTAAGATCAGAGAAATCGTTATGTTCAGATTCTCTTCTGAAACCATCTGAGTTTCTCTTGAATGAGTTGTTCTTACTTCAAACACTGCTTAACTCCAATATTAATAAGATTAACAAGTCATCATCATTATGGCATCTGTTCAAGAAGTTGTTCATCTATGTTACTGATACTTCAAGTTCTACTCCACCATTATTCTTCTTTCAAACTGCATTGGTATCAGCCAAGTTACATCCTTCTAACTATTATGCTTGGAATTTCATTACTTTCACATCAAATATCTCCAAACTTCAACCATTCTCCAAATTCCATGCCGAGTACATAAAAAACGTTGAAGCATTCTGTAAAAGTAACTTGAGAGATGCTTCCAGTTGGTGTTGTTACACAAATATGATTCAGATGAATGCAAATGCATTGAAACAGGCATCCGAAGAGTATAACAAGTATTCCAAGTTAACTAAGTTGCAATTTTCATACCAGAGAGTTGCAGTGACAATACCTAACCCAACACAGAAACTAATGGACTTATCAAAATGGTTATGGGATAGTAAGTGTTCATCATATGTTCCATACCAAGCATTCGGAGAGTTACTATTATACACTGTTAAAGTATGGCAGGATCGACTTATAGTTAGACAATTGATGGAACAAGTTGTTATACACTGTTCATTGATGGAACAACTTTGGTTTAAACAGAAGGGTGTTGAAGTTGTTCTTAAAAATGGTTATTTCAGAACCAACGTTGATCTGAACAGTGATTTACTTTTGAAGGAACGTATTGAGACTTATGTGAATTGGAAGAGGTTATTAAATTGGCATACAGAGTTCATCTTTGATAGGTACTTGATTGATACTACGGATATTGATATCATTAGGTAACATATAAGAGAAAGGCATATAAAGTATATATACAAGAGTATATATATAGGTAGAGTAATATACACACTGAAAAAGTGTATACTCAGGAGACATTAAGCTTCTTGAAAGCTGGAATATCAAATTCTGGGGTGAACTTCTGACCTGGTAATATTGGAACGGTTTCCAATATAAGTTTTGTCTGTTCAATTGGATCAACATCATGTGGAATATGTTTATATAAATAGTATTCCAACTCATCATTTGGATCTTTTGATTCTTTAAAGAGTTTTGGATGGAACTCCACCCCGTCTTCAGCTCTAAGTTTAGTGGAAACTCTTTGAGCGTCTTCAATCTTGAACTTTTCTGCAGTTGCAACTTCATGATCTCTTTGACCCAATGCATCAGTCACGTGTTTCCACAACTTTCTTGATTCAAATTCTCCTTGTTCTTCTAATGGACGGACTTTTGGTGGCAATGGCGTAGTTTTATTAACATCCAGGAATGTGGTTTTCTTACCTGTGCTTAGATTCTTGATTATCATAACGTCATTCCATTTACCAGTGATTTCATACAATGATTTACCATGTTTATCCTTGACTGTACCTTCAATGGCATCGTAAGTACCAGATATGAAACCTTTAGTCTTGAATTCAATGTCAATGGAGTAGCCGGTTGTTGGTGACTTGATGATCATGTGATCACCCATCTCGATTCTCATTTTACCAAATAGGATACCTCTAGCATACATGTTTGGCTGTGTAAGTGTGTACTTCTCTGGTTTACCATGGGAGTCCAAGATGTCCAGGAATTGTAGCACGGTTAAACCCTCCATCATAGCAGCTGTGGAGTTACCCAAGAATCTAGATTTTGGCAAGACCGAGCCGTCAATACGGATGTGATCCTCTGGTATCATGTAGAAGTACGAGGATTTTGGCGGATGGTGAGAGGTTTGCTCTGAGATGTAATAAGCCTGGTGGCCACTTGGCAAGTCCCAGTAGGAGGTGAAGAACTCACCCAAAACCGGGTTCAATGGCTTCTTAACAGCCTTTGGTGCAATGTGCCAGCCAGAGAGGTAAAACTTGACAACAAGCAAGAATCTCTCCAATGGGTCCTTTGTGGAGTGAGCACTCAGTATGAACTCAGGGTTTTGCAGCTGATTTGTTATTCTCTCAAGCATTGACTTCCTCTCGAGGATGAACGTTGGCAGTGTTATTCTTGACAAGTCGCAGCCTGGTCTTAGCTGGGTGATTATACCCATCAGTATGCTCTGGCCCTGTTCGTCAACTTCATCGATATCTTCTGTATTAACCTCTTTCTTGATGACCATCTTTTCAAGCTTCTGCTTATGGCCTGTGCTTTTGCTTATGGCTTGTTTACAAAGTGCAATTGCTTAGATAATGTTATGTTTGAAGCAGCTTATCTTTGTTGTGGTGGCAGTGCAGCCAGTTTTTTTTTTTTTAATATTCGTTGATTGAGACGTAATCGAGAAAGGTTGAGTGATTTAGTGAGATGGAATTTGTTGATTATTATGATATTTTATTGGTTGATATAATTGAATTAATCATTGAATAACAAATACAATTATATATTTAATCATTACAATTGTTTACTGAATTTTACTACTTATTAAAGAGTTAGTTAAACACTCATAAAATATCTTACGGCCGAGACAAACAGAGAATGTAAAAAAAAGTCACGTGACATATATATACTTACCACCAAAGAGTAAGTACTACGGAAAGTGCCATATGAAAAGCAGAATATATAATAAATACTCAATAAACAGAATGGAGTGACGGTGAGCTGATACTGTTATACACCTGTACTGAACTGATATTGGTGATTGCCGATCTTTTACGTGTTAAGAGGACATAATAGATCAATGCAACAACACCTTGTACAACTAATAACGTACCCATTGTATAATTAATCCATCCATGTGAGAATTGAACTAATGATGAACACTGATCAATTATTGACATCTCACTAAGTATTGTTGAAGTGTTGATGATCAAGCCAAGTATTACACTGAAGCAACCACTGGTTAAGAATGGTTTATATGGTGTATAAACACTTGTCTTTATAACACTCAATGAATAGATGCATTGGGACAATACATAAAAAATTGTTATCATAATAGGTAATGCTGTGATCCAGTGTCTTATGGCGGTATTATTAGATGTCATTGCAAGAACAGAGTCACCATTAAGTAACGTTGCGAGAATGGGTGTCTTCACAGCACTAAATGTTCGACCTCTGTTCATTGGCGAAGACGTACTCTTTTGTGGTGGCGTTTGCTCCATTTCTCTTGATTGAGTGTTACCATAACTTTGAATAGGCGAGATATCTTTTGATCTTAATGCACTCTTATTCAAAATATGTGAAGATGGCTTATTATGGAGTATTGGAGTTGAAACTATTTGCACGATTGGATTTGTTGACTTGAAGCTCTCCGTTGATAGTAATAGTTGTCTTTCCAACTCTTCCGAATAGTATCCATTACTTATTTCGCCCGCATTGTTATCCAATGGTTGTGAAGTATGCATTGATACAACATAGACAAATGATATAACTAATGCAAATACAGAACAAACCATATTTTCAGTTGTTATATCCCTCGAGGGTAAACTCGGTAGTTTGAAATGATGTAAATCAACTGATGTTATAGCAAATAAGAAACATAGATAGAAATATGCCCTAAAGAGGTGATGCATTGTTGATGAATCAAGATCTTGATACCGATGCAACCGAAGCATCTGTTGATGTTGAACAACAAGATTGGAAATGATAAGTGTATTTACCACTAATGTGAACCAGTTCATGACTTATAACCGTCTTCTGATCAACCAATATTGGAAATGTTTATGCGTCAAGAGGCGGAGATGGGAGATTGATAAAGAGGGTTTTTTTTTGTCGAGAGTGGAAAAAAAAAATGTTTCAGTCGTGTGAACAATGAATGGGTATTAAGTAGAAGTGTTCCCTTCCTTTTTTTTTGTGTGTGTATAGGTGTATGTGTATGGGGTCTCTCTCTCTCTCTTCCACACCAAAGATTATAAACAAAACAGTCTCTTATCTTTGATAAGATTGACAGGATAAACTGTTAGAAAAAAAGTTTTCTTGTTATCGGACGATAAGCGATAAGCTGTTTTCTTTTCGATCGCCGATCGCGCAATCTTTTCAGTCCCACTTCGCTCAGTCCCCTAGTCCCCCCTTTTGCCGCTCCTTGACCTGAGTCTCTTTAGTCTCCTTTGCTGGAATGTTCGGGTCTCGCGAATTCCGCCCTGTTTTTTTGCTTTAGAAAACAACACAGCGTGGCAAAACATAAACATTCAATAAAGGAGGCGCATTAAGAAGTAAGCAAAGAGAAACATTACAATAACAATGGATGAAGCTTTGATTGCCACCATCAACAAGTTACAGGACGCGCTTGCTCCGCTGGGCGGAGGGTCCTCTTCCCCTGTTGACTTGCCACAGATCACAGTTGTGGGTTCGCAGTCCTCTGGTAAGTCGTCTGTGTTGGAGAACATTGTCGGTAGAGATTTCCTCCCAAGAGGTACTGGTATCGTCACAAGAAGACCATTGGTGCTTCAGCTCGTCAACAGAAGACCTACAAAGGCAACTACAGAGGCTAACCAAGACTTGCTCTCCTTGGATGAATCTAGTAGTAAGATCAAGTCTCAATCAGAGGATAATGCTGATGAATGGGGTGAATTCCTTCATTTGCCAGGAAAGAAGTTCTTTAACTTTGACGAAATCAGACAAGAGATTGTTAATGAGACTGAAGCCAAAGTTGGAAGTAACGCCGGTATCTCTCCAGTGCCTATCAATTTGAGAATTTACTCTCCACATGTTCTTACTTTAACAGTGGTGGATTTGCCAGGTTTAACTAAAGTCCCAGTTGGTGATCAACCAAAGGATATCGAGAAACAGATTAAGGATATGATCATTAAGTTCATTTCAAAACCAAATGCTATCATCCTTGCTGTCAATGCTGCAAACACAGATTTGGCTAATTCTGATGGTTTGAAACTTGCTAGAGAAGTTGATCCTGAAGGTTCAAGAACTATTGGTGTCTTGACAAAAGTCGATCTTATGGATCAAGGTACCGACGTCATTGATATCTTGGCTGGTCGTGTCATTCCTTTAAGATATGGTTACGTTCCTGTTATTAACAGAGGTCAAAAGGATATTGAATTGAAGAAGACTATTAGAGCTGCTTTGAATGACGAGAAATCCTTCTTTGAAAATCATCCATCATATAGATCAAAGGCTCACTACTGTGGTACACCATACTTGGCTAAGAAGTTGAATTCTATCCTTTTGCATCACATTAAACAAACTTTGCCAGATATCAAGATGAGAATTGAAACAGCTTTGAAGAAGTACCAGAATGAATTGGCAACTTTGGGACCAGAAACAATGGATTCTCCAAACTCTGTTGTTCTTGCAATTATCACTGATTTCTGTAAGGATTATAATGGAATCTTGGATGGTGAAGCAAAAGAATTATCAAGTTTAGAATTGAGTGGTGGTGCTAGAATATCGTTTGTTTTCCATGAAATTTACAAGAATGGTGTTAACGCATTGGATCCATTTGACCAAATTAAGGATGCTGATATTAGAACCATCATGTACAACAGTTCCGGTGCGTCTCCTTCCTTGTTTGTTGGAACACAGGCTTTCGAAGTATTGGTTAAACAACAAATTAGAAGATTTGAGGACCCATCTATCCGTTGTATTAATTTGATCTTTGATGAACTTGTCAGAATTTTGACACAGATCTTACAAAATCCAAAGTACTCGAGATATCCACAGTTGAAAGAGGCATTGTCAAACTCCTTCATTGAATTTTTGAGAGTTTCCCTTGTCCCAACACAACAATTTGTTACCGACATCATTAAAGCCGAAGAGACATACATCAACACCGCTCATCCGGATTTGTTGAAAGGTTCACAGGCAATGGCTATGGTCCAAGAGAAGTTGCACCCAAGACAGGTTCAGGTTGATCCAAAGACAGGTAAGCCAATTGCTGGTTCTCCTGTGCCTTCTATCCCAGAAGATGACAAGACTGGTGGCTTCTTTGGTGGATTCTTCTCTTCAAAGAACAAGAAGAGACTTGCAGCTATGGAGGCCCCTCCACCAGTGCTAAAGGCTTCTGGTGCTATGAGTGATCGTGAAACCATGGAAACTGAAGTTATCAAATTGTTGATTCAGAGTTACTTCTCTATTGTTAAGAGAACTGTTGCTGATGTGATTCCAAAGGCCGTTATGCTCAAGTTGATTGTTAGATCACGTAATGAGATCCAGAAGATCCTTTTGGAGAAGCTTTACGGTTCTAATGACTTGAGTGATTTGGTCAAAGAGAATGATATCACAAAGCAGAGACGCCAAGAGTGTATGAAGATGGTTGAAGTGCTGGTCCATGCAAATGAGATTGTTTCTTCGGTGTAAATTGTTAGATTAAGAGCTATATAATACAGATCGTTTATTTGCTACTGCTATATTCCAAGTACTGATTCGAAATATCACAAAAGCTTTAGTACTCTACTCTCTTCAATGAGGTGGCTCCCTTTATCACACGGACATGCTTCTGATCAGTGGTTCCACATCCCACAGTGTCTGCAACACATATCAAGCGGTCTAATTCTATATTTTTGTAGGGAAACTTCTACTCTGAATATGTGGTTGTTTAGTTTCTCCTTAACCAGGGCTTTTTTGATACGCACACGCTCATCTGATCCAGCAGCAGCCGGAACGATGTAATTGGCAATAAATCCCACGCCTTTCACTCATATTGCCACCAAAACAGTAAATTAACTTTTTTTTTTAAAGAAAATCTGCTAGCTATATTAAGTAATAATATATACGGTAAATAATTGGCATACCCTTTGGAGGTCTACCACAAAAACCCATACTGCCGAAATGTATAGTATCCTTTCAAAAGTTGATACTTTTAAGAGTGTTACTAACTGCTTTGTTGCGTCTTGGATTTCAAAAGTCCTTCGCACTTACACTATTTTTGTTTCCCATACCAGTATCTTGACTTACTCAGACCCACGTCTACTCTTTGTGATTGTCCCTATGCGTGCCATTTCGGGGTGCGGCGGGAGCGAAATCTATCCAGCGTCAGTGGTTAATGGAGGAAAACCCAAACAGGTCTCCCTCCAAATCATCATAAGCCGTTCAATCCCCAATGTTCATTCTACTCCAACCTAGGCTGTTGTAGAACTATTTATCGGCATACCGTTATGTTGACTATCGTTGTGTATGTGTGAAATTCTTTATCATCTCTGCAAAGTGTTTCAATTCTTAAGTTTACTTAATTCAGTAACTTCCATAATATTCAATTCTTGATTCCTTGGTCCTTTTGAAATTTGTGATGATTTCTTGGGTCCGTCGTTCATTGATGCTGTAGTCCGTGAGGATTACATGACTGTGTCGTCGTTTCTG